>CM055063.1:52331866-52576107 GCA_029204045.2 Tillandsia leiboldiana | reverse complement strand
TTTTAAATTTAATTTTAAATTCAGATTTTAATTTTTAAAACATTGATTTAAAGTATATGCAGATTTAAATTTAATATTTTAAAGTTAAATTTAAATATTAGATAGGGGCACCTGATGATGGGATTTAATGCAATTAAAGTTTTTTTTTTTTCTGAGGTAATGTGGTAAATTTTTTTTACAAAATTACTGTTTATATTTTTACAGAGTTATGTAAATTTCATTTGAAAAATTTCAAAAATAAATTTTGTTTAGGACGAGGCCCGTTGCCTATTTAATTACACATTAAGGCAATGATCAGCAGTGGTGGGCCCTTGTGAGCCCTGGCGAGCATATGGTTAACTTTGATGACCAGTGGGTGAGCCTGTGCTCTGCATACACAGAACGAATGCAGAATCGGAACGACTAAAATATATTTCTGCAAACACAGCCCACTCCGCCCAATATCAAGCAACCGTCATGTCCAAGCCGAAAGACCCTCTCAAAGTGGCCAGAAAAGTAGTCCAATCGTTGGCTTTGGCCTTGGTATCCAAGAACATCACGTGGATGCGAATCCAGACATAGCTTGATTAGTCTAATCGGTTAAATAAAAATTATATTTATTCTATCTTTGATATGATTGGAAATATATGATACAAACAGGTCTTTGATATTTGACCATGTCTCTCTCTCCTCCCATCAAAAACCAACTGACTATTGATACTGCTTTGCTTTTGCTTTGCTTTTGCTTTTCTTTTCCTTTATGTAATATTGATTATCTACTCTCATTTGATCTCTTACTATTAATATACGGAGAAATCCAGACACTGTTTAATTTATTTAACCGATTAGACTAATCAAGCTATGTCTGGATTCGCATCCACGTGATGTTCCTTGGATACCATGTCACGCCCCGAGTTTTGAAAAGCAGGCTAATTTTTTTTTTTTCTTTTTTTTTTTTTTTTTTTTTTTTTTTTTTTTTTTTTTTTATAAATCAGAGTTCGCAAACCAGGCGTAACAGACCGCCACATGTATAGTAAATTCCCTGCCCAACTGGACAGATCCTTTCCTATACATGCACGGCTAATCGCAATCACTCAATATCAGAGTAGTCTAAACTACGCATGCAAGACTAGTCAATTTATAATAATTAAACTGAAATGCGGAAAATAAATACACTGACTAAATAAGGGTCGATACTATCGCAATCGTCTCACCAACGTGTCCCGATATCCCATCACCCAGCGACCTGAAAAACAGTCCCGAGGGTGTGAGATACACCGGAGTGTATCCCAGTGGGCACGACGAGCCGAGAAATAGCTAATCGTACCTACTGGGTACAATAATCTGCGGATAGTAAAAATCATAGGGTAAAGCTGAATAATAAAGCAGATCTACTGATAATCAACAAAATCCACAGATACTTAATAAGCAGGTAATCAAGGGTAATGAAACTACAAGTAATAAATGCTGGAAGTCTATGTATGTAAACGAGATAATCAATCATGAACTGAGCAGTAAGGTACAGGGTAAGATATCTATCAATAACAGCGCAAGATAACAAGAATGCGTCAACAAAAGAACTCAAGTACCCAATCAATGCCAGTATTGGTCACGAGGACCTCAGGCTCATATCACTATCTGCACCTATCCCACTGACATAACCCGCGCACCCATAAGTGCTATCTGGGGCTCATGGGTCCTTCCTCTAGACCACTTTACCGGTAAGAACAATAGCCACGGGGAGCGACCCCGGCAATGTTCGTGAAGTACAGCGATGCGTGGCAAGTCGTACTGATCAATCTCACGGTCTAATGACCGAGTAATCGGCCACATGCCGAGATCCTATCAGGGAATCATCTATCATATCGATCAGAATCTATCATGCATATAGGAACATCAAGTATCTATCAATCATGCATATCGGACGTCGAGTAGTATCTATCAATCATGCATATCGGAACATCGAGTAGTATCTATCAATCATGCATATCGGAACATCGAGTAGTACTATCAATCATGCATATCGGAACATCGAGTAGTATCTATCAATCATGCATATCGGAACATCGAGTAGTATCTATCAATCATGCATATCGAACGTCGAGTAGTATCTATCATTCAGGATCAATCAATCATGCATATCGAGATATCAACAATATATCGGCTAACAGGAATCAACAAGTATCATCTAATCATGCAGATCTATGTACTGAAAAGCTGATGAACAGATATGTATATGATGTGTCTCATTAGATCAAGGTCTATCAGAATGAGCATCTAGCAAATAGATCCAGGTCATCGGACTAATCGTAACAGATAATGTCAAGCACAGGTGTATATGACAATCCAGAGGAATCAATGTCTATCGGAAGATCATGTGATATATAGATGAAGTCATCATGGGTCATATAGATCAAATCAATAAGCTAATAAACAGGTATATGAAATCATAGTGCGTCTCAGTCGATCAAGATATCAGGAGTAGTCATAGAGCATGTAGATGTAAGGCATCAGGGGTATATGACAGGTCCTAAGGAAATCCATATCAATCAGAAGGATCATGTAGATAAAATCAACAGGCTAGTCATAACAGGTGTCCGACTGGACTAAAGCAACCAGAAGGCCGAAAAGATAAAGCCCGGACCGAAGATAACCCCCTGGATGAAGGCAGATCCTCGAACTCCCGCACAGCTACTGGGAGGCTGGTGCTGAACAACTGGGCCCTGACATATAACTGAAATCAAAAAGCAGACTCACTCAATCCCATCCCGAGAACTCTATATGCAATTTACACTGGAACTCGAGAAGGCCAAATAACTGTAAATCGACCCGCTAACGGTCTACAACTAACAGAAATCTGCTAAACCACAACTGCTGATCCCGAACATCATATTTTTGACGTTCAAATAACAGGATCTACATCAGGACCACATGAGTCCGTAATTACCAAAATGACCTTAGCAATCCTTTTAGAGCCCGATTTGGACTTCGGGGTTTCTGACGATATCACGAGACACTAGACCAACCAGGACAGTGTCGTAGATAACCTGAGACAACAACAACGATCCAAAATCCAAACCGGAACGCGAACTCGCGCCGTAAACCGTAAAAACCGGCAATTTTGCCAATTTACGGAACGGTATCAAATTTCCGCTCAACCGGAGTCCATGGAACTTAAACAAAATGCTCAGTAGATATGTAATTACTGTCTAAAGACAGCCAGAGCATTATTTTTTGCATCATGATACCTAAAACATTCTAAAACTGCATAATAACATGACTTGATCCACTGTTTCGACTCGATCTCCCAATCCGGGAATCCAAAAGCGGTTCTGTAAATTCTGTCGCGTCCGTTTCGACGAGATGAAGCTCGTGCTCACAAGCTTGGGCTGACACGAAGTCGAGGGCAAAGTTGGCCCATAACCACTGAGAGCTCAAACCACTAATTAATTTATAACTTTTAACCTAAAGCATCATAAATCACAATATTTTACCAGTAATTATATTTCGATGTGCTGGACTTCGTGCTCACAGTCTGGACTCAATTTGAGCAACCCAAACGCAGATTGGCCCATAATTATTGTATATTGAGGCTCAATGTTGTAATAATTATCTAGACAAGGGTTCTTTCTCAACTTCAGTGTGAGCATCATCCTCAAGGGTCCTCAAATATGTAGAGGTTCACCTCTAAGCCACAGCAAATCCACCAAACACACGTGTGGGATTAACATGATCAAACAAGAGCTCGACTTTGGCATTTTATACATTCAGAATTTCTGGGAATTAACCAAGATGAGTATCACTTAGAGAACATCTCAAAAGCTTGGGGGCTCACCTGTGGGAGGTAGCAGCACAGCCGGTTTAATTTCTGGAGCAAGATGATCTCAACCTTCTCTTGATGGAGCTCAAGTTGGCCGAGCTTACTAGCCCCTCGGTCAATCTTCAATTAAAGGTGAGCACCACCTTTCTTGGACGTCCAGATGTGCAATGGACCTCAGCAGTGCAAGCTTTTAAGCTCATGTGCACCCCCAACCCGAGGAGGAAGAAAACGAAGCTTTTCAAACCCATTAATGGCAACTTCGAAAAAACCCCGCATGGCTTGCATGCAACTGGTCTAAACACATTCTTAAGGTGCCAGGATACTTACCATGGTTGGCCGGCGCCGAGGAAGCGACGGCGGCGGCGGGCGGCCGAGAACAAGAACCCAAGATTTAGGGTTTGCTCCCCCGCACTCCACAATGCACCAAAATCTCCCAAACTTCTTGGGGATATTCCTGGGGACCAACAGAAGTTTTTGGGTCAAGTTGGATCCAACACCGGAGCTCCGGAGGCAGCGCGCACGAACACCCGGCCAAAACTAGGGTTCCGGCGACCCTTCTCCACCCGACGGCAACCGGAGGTCGAGAGGCCGCGGTACTACACCTGGAGCACCCTCTCAATATCAGGACTCGACTTCCAAGGGCTAAGTGGAGGAAAAACCCAACAAAACCGAGGGCTTACCTTCTCGGACCCGAGGAAGAGAAGATGGTGGCCGGCGGCGCGCGGCGGTCCTGGGCGCCGGGACTCTGGGATATGGCTCCCTGGTGGCTGAAGATGCTCTCAGTTGTGGATTGGAGAGGTCCCAAGGCCAATGGTGACCCCTCCCCCATCCCACTCGAAAGCAAGGTGGGTTTTCTTGTTTTTTTTTTTTTCTGACGAGATGGTGTGGCGGCCGGCGGTGTGCGGAAACGCAGAGGAGGAGGAGATGTTGTTGGAGGGTGCGGCTAGGGCAGGGCTACGGGTCTAGGGTTAAAAGGAAAACCCTAGCATAGTTGGTGTTTAAATAGTGCATTGAGCACAATTGCATTTTAACCCCTTAACTTATGACATTTAGAGCTGGGTCCTTTACAGCATGTTCATCTTGCAGCTTAGACCCTCACCACAGAGGTGGCACGCAAATCGAGACATGAAATACTAGGGTTTATTGTGCAAATACCACATTTTTCGCTTATTTTATGCTTTTCGAGGCGTTCTGGTCGTCGAAACGAAAAATGGACTTCGCCACGACGTCCGGCTCGACGAAACCTATCAGGTAGCAATTTTGGTTTCGCTAAAATTTAGCTCCATAATTTTTAAATTCCATCTTATACTGTAAATTATACAGTTCGGCACGCTTTACGGTGCTTTAGGCTCGTCAAACGCAAATTTTGTCAGTGCCATTGCGTCCAGAACGATGAAACCGATCGAAACGACTACCTGGATCACTATGTTCGGATTCCGGGCAGTGAATCTGGTCAACATTGCATTCGTCGGAGTCCCGAAAATTGGGTTACTGTTCATCTGCAGTATTCACTTAAGTGACACTGTGCGCATACACGGTTACATTGGTCGCGGCTATTTCGCCCGCTTCTTCATCGATTTCTGGAAGATCCGATCGTCAGATCGAAAAGTGCTGAATATGAATCTCGCTCAGTTCGACGAGACGATCACAACGGTCATCTCGGATTTCCAAGATCACGTCCGGATTGAAAAATAGACTTTTTGTCTAGTGCATAGTGCGACTTGCACACTGGCGATTGACCCTATAGGTCAACAAAGGTCTTTTAAATTCAAAACCAGTTCAAAAGTCACTTTTACTCTATTTATTAAAATAAAATATTTCGAGTTTCTACATCACTTACAACTTAAAAGAAGTTTCGTCCCTGAAACTTATAACTTAAAAAAAAGTTTTATTCCCGGAGCTTACAACTAGAGTCATACTCTAGGGAATGCTCATATAGTTTATTCGAGGGCTACGTAATCAGTCGCAAGGTATCGACAACTCTAAGGCTACAAATTTTGACCCAATCTGATACTCCCCATTACAGGGCAGAGTATTTTCTCAGTTCTTTCGACAGTACGTTGTCTGCAGCCAACGTGCTTACCAAAAGAAAAGCGAAATACCAAAGATCTGTCGCCAATATCTAGTTGGGGACACTGAAGGATCAACAACTTGTTCAACCTCTAAGCAAACTGTGAGACCAGTGCAATATTAGCAGTCATCTACTGCTGTGCCATCAGCTGGATGATTACGACAAGAACGGTGGTCAATCCTCCAACCACATGTACTGTAACTGATCTGAGCCCTCTGGCTCCACTGAAACAATCAAGCCCACGGTCGAAACCATAACCGCGGCTAATCCTGCACTAACAACGATCCCGAAGACCAGAGTGCGTACAAACGCCACTCATAACCACAACAAAAAGACTCAACTGTGTGTGAACACACCTGAGCTCCAAACCACTATGCCAATACCCTGCGCTCTCTCGTGAACACAAGTCATCCTAGGGTTCGTTCCTAACCAATTCCTAAGCATCTCTTCCTAGGTACCGTATACCTATTGCTCTGATACCATCTAATCTGTCACGCCCCGAGTTTTGAAAAGCAGGCTAATTTTTTTTTTTTTTTTTTTTTTTTTTTTTTTTTTTTTTTATTTTATAAATCAGAGTTCGCAAACCAGGCGTAACAGACCGCCACATGTATAGTAAATTCCCTGCCCAACTGGACAGATCCTTTCCTATACATGCACGGCTAATCGCAATCACTCAATATCAGAGTAGTCTAAACTACGCATGCAAGACTAGTCAATTTATAATAATTAAACTGAAATGCGGAAAATAAAATACACTGACTAATAAGGGTCGATACTATCGCAATCGTCTCACCAACGTGTCCTGATATCCCATCACCCAGCGACCTGAAAAACAGTCACCCGAGGGTGTGAGATACACCGGAGTGTATCCCAGTGGGCACGACGAGCCGAGAAATAGCTAATCGTACCTACTGGGTGCAATAATCTGCGGATAGTAAAAATCATAGGGTAAAGCTGAATAATAAAGCAGATCTACTGATAATCAACAAAATCCACAGATAACTTAATAAGCAGGTAATCAAGGGTAATGAAACTACAAGTAATAAATGCTGGAAGTCTATGTATGTAAACGAGATAATCAATCATGAACTGAGCAGTAAGGGTACAGGGTAAGATATCTATCAATAACAGCGCAAGATAACAAGAATGCGTCAACAAAAGAACTCAAGTACCCAATCAATGCCAGTATTGGTCACGAGGACCTCAGGCTCATATCACTATCTGCACCTATCCCACTGACATAACCCCGCACCCATAAGTGCTATCTGGGGCTCACGGGTCCTTCCTCTAGACCACTTTACCGGTAAAGAACAATAGCCACGGGAGCGACCCCGGCAATGTTCGTGAAGTACAGCGATGCGTGGCAAGTCGTACTGATCAATCTCACGGTCTAGTGACCGAGTAATCGGCCACATGCCGAGATCCTATCAGGGAATCATCTATCATATCGATCAGAATCTATCATGCATATCGGAACATCAAGTAGTATCTATCAATCATGCATATCGGAACGTCGAGTAGTATCTATCAATCATGCATATCGGAACATCGAGTAGTATCTATCAATCATGCATATCGGAACATCGAGTAGTATCTATCAATCATGCATATCGGAACATCGAGTAGTATCTATCAATCATGCATATCGGAACGTCGAGTAGTATCTATCATTCAGGATCAATCAATCATGCATATCGAGATATCAACAATATATCGGCTAACAGGAATCAACAAGTATCATCTAATCATGCAGATCTATGTACTGAAAAAGCTGATGAACAGATATATGTATATGATGTGTCTCATGTAGATCAAGGTCTATCAGAAATGATCATCTAGCAAATAGATCCAGTCATCGGGACTAATCGTAACAGATAATGTCAAGCACAGGTGTATATGACAATCCAGAGGAATCAATGTCTATCGGGAAGATCATGTGATATATAGATGAAGTCATCATGGGTCATATAGATCAAATCAATAAGCTAATAAACAGGTATATGAAATCATAGTGCGTCTCAGTCGATCAAGATCTATCAGGAGTAGTCATAGAGCATGTAGATGTAAGCATCAGGGGTATATGACAGGTCTAAGGAAATCCATATCAATCAGAAGGATCATGTAGATAAAATCAACAGGCTAGTCAATAACAGGTGTCCGACTGGACTAAAGCAACCAGAGGGCCGAAAAGATAAAGCCCGGACCGAAGATAACCCACCTGGATGAAGGCAGATCCTCGAACTCCCGCACAGCTACTGGGAGGCTGGTGCTGAACAACTGGGCCCTGAACATATAACTGAAATCAAAAGCAGACTCACTCAATCCCATCCCGAGAACTCTATAATGCAATTTACACTGGAACTCGAGAAGCCAAATAACTGTAAATCGACCCGCTAACGGTCTACAACTAACAGAAATCTGCTAAACCACAGCTGCTGATCCCGAACATCATATTTTTGACGTTCAAATAAACAGGATCTACATCAGGACCACATGAGTCCGTAATTACCAAAATGACCTTAGCAATCCTTTTAGAGCCCGATTTGGACTTCGGGGTTTTCTGACGATAATCACGAGACACTAGACCAACCAGGACAGTGTCGTAGATAACCTGAGACAACAACAACGATCCAAAATCCAAACCGGAACGCGAACTCGCGCCGTAAACCGTAAAACCGGCAATTTTGCCAATTTACGGAACGGTATCAAATTTCCGCTCAACCGGAGTCCATGGAACTTAAACAAAATGCTCAATAGATATGTAATTACTGTCTAAAGACAGCCAGAGCATTATTTTTTTGCATCATGATACCTAAAACATTCTAAAACTGCATAATAACATGACTTGATCCACTGTTTCGACTCGATCTCCCAATCCGGGAATCCAAAAGCGGTTCTGTAAATTCTGTCGCGTCCGTTTCGACGAGATGAAGCTCGTGCTCACAAGCTTGGGCTGACACGAAGTCCGAGGGCAAAGTTGGCCCATAACCACTGAGAGCTCAAACCACTAATTAATTTATAACTTTTAACCTAAAGCATCATAAATCACAATATTTTACCAGTAATTATATTTCGATGTGCTGGACTTCGTGCTCACAGTCTGGACTCAATTTGAGCAACCCAAACGCAGATTGGCCCATAATTATTGTATATTGAGGCTCAATGTTGTAATAATTATCTAGACAAGGGTTCTTTCTCAACTTCAGTGTGAGCATCATCCTCAAGGGTCCTCAAATATGTAGAGGTTCACCTCTAAGCCACAGCAAATCCACCAAACACACGTGTGGGATTAACATGATCAAACAAGAGCTCGACTTTGGCATTTTATACATTCAGAATTTCTGGGAATTAACCAAGATGAGTATCACTTAGAGAACATCTCAAAAGCTTGGGGGCTCACCTGTGGGAGGTAGCAGCACAGCCGGTTTAATTTCTGGAGCAAGATGATCTCAACCTTCTCTTGATGGAGCTCAAGTTGGCCGAGCTTACTAGCCCCTCGGTCAATCTTCAATTAAAGGTGAGCACCACCTTTCTTGGACGTCCAGATGTGCAATGGACCTCAGCAGTGCAAGCTTTTAAGCTCCTGTGCACCCCCAACCCGAGGAGGAAGAAAACGAAGCTTTTCAAACCCATTAATGGCAACTTCGAAAAAACCCCGCATGGCTTGCATGCAACTGGTCTAAACACATTCTTAAGGTGCCAGGATACTTACCATGGTTGGCCGGCGCCGGAGGAAGCGACGGCGGCGGCGGGCGGCCGAGAACAAGAACCCAAGATTTAGGGTTTGCTCCCCCGCACTCCACAATGCACCAAAATCTCCCAAACTTCTTGGGGATATTCCTGGGGACCAACAGAAGTTTTTGGGTCAAGTTGGATCCAACACCGGAGCTCCGGAGGCAGCGCGCACGAACCCCGGCCAAAACTAGGGTTCCGGCGACCCTTCTCCACCCGACGGCAACCGGAGGTCGAGAGGCCGCGGTACTACACCTGGAGCACCCTCTCAATATCAGGACTCGACTTCCAAGGGCTAAGTGGAGGAAAAACCCAACAAAACCGAGGGCTTACCTTCTCGGACCTGAGGAAGAGAAGATGGTGGCCGGCGGCGCGCGGCGGTCCTGGGCGCCGGGACTCTGGGATATGGCTCCCTGGTGGCTGAAGATGCTCTCAGTTGTGGATTGGAGAGGTCCCAAGGCCAATGGTGACCCCTCCCCCATCCCACTCGAAAGCAAGGTGGGTTTTCTTGTTTTTTTTTTTTTCTGACGAGATGGTGCGGCGGCCGGCGGTGTGCGGAAACGCAGAGGAGGAGGAGATGTTGTTGGAGGGTGCGGCTAGGGCAGGGCTACGGGTCTAGGGTTAAAGGAAAACCCTAGCATAGTTGGTGTTTAAATAGTGCATTGAGCACAATTGCATTTTAACCCCTTAACTTATGACATTTAGAGCTGGGTCCTTTACAGCATGTTCATCTTGCAGCTTAGACCCTCACCACAGAGGTGGCACGCAAATCGAGACATGAAATACTAGGGTTTATTGTGCAAATACCACATTTTTCGCTTATTTTATGCTTTTCGAGGCGTTCTGGTCGTCGAAACGAAAAATGGACTTCGCCACGACGTCCGGCTCGACGAAACCTATCAGGTAGCAATTTTGGTTTCGCTAAAATTTAGCTCCATAATTTTTAAATTCCATCTTATACTGTAAATTATACAGTTCGGCACGCTTTACAGTGCTTTAGGCTCGTCAAACGCAAATTTTGTCAGTGCCATTGCGTCCAGAACGATGAAACCGATCGAAACGACTACCTGGATCACTATGTTCGGATTCCGGACAGTGAATCTGGTCAACATTGCATTCGTCGGAGTCCCGAAAATTGGGTTACTGTTCATCTGCAGTATTCACTTAAGTGACACTGTGCGCATACACGGTTACATTGGTCGCGGCTATTTCGCCCGCTTCTTCATCGATTTCTGGAAGATCCGATCGTCATATCGAAAAGTGCTGAATATGAATCTCGCTCAGTTCGACGAGACGATCACAACGGTCATCTCGGATTTCCAAGATCACGTCCGGATTGAAAAATAGCCTTTTTGTCTAGTGTAACGACCCGGCCCACTAGCAACAATAACTCGTTGGGCCCAAACCACAGCCCAAAATGCTTAAGCCCAGTTATTATTACTAGTGTCCAAGTCTCATATAAACCCAATCACAAATCCATCCACATTCGATGTGGGACTATTGGGGGCGTCACAGACTCCCCCCGTTTAGGCCTGACGTCCTCGTCAGCCCAAACACACACACACAAGCCCAAGATCACCAGGCGATGTGAGACTCGTCTCGCTAGCCCTGTCATCTAGACCCAGACTCAGCCGAGACTCGCCACACACTTCCGGCTGGTTATTGGCTCTGATACCAAATGTAACGACCCGGCCCACTAGCAACAATAACTCGTTGGGCCCAAACCACAGCCCAAAATGCTTAAGCCCAGTTATTATTACTAGTGTCCAAGTCTCATATAAACCCAATCACAAATCCATCCACATCCGATGTGGGACTATTGGGGGCGTCACATCTAGTGCATAGTGCGACTTGCACACTGGCGATTGACCCTATAGGTCAACAAAGGTCTTTTAAATTCAAAACCAGTTCAAAAGTCACTTTTACTCTATTTATTAAAATAAAATATTTCGAGTTTCTACATACCAAGGCCAAAGCCAAACGATTGGACTACTTTTCTGGCCACTTTAGAGAGGTCTTTTGGCTTGGACATGACGTTTGCTTGATATTGGGCGGAGTGGGTTGTGTTTGCAGAATATATTTTAGTCTCCGATTCTGCATTCGTTCTGTGTATGCAGAGCACAGGGCTCACCCACTGGTCATCAAAGTGTACCAGATGCTCACAGGGCTCACCAAGGGCCCACCACTACTATCATGCTTAATGGGTAATTAATAGGCAACGTGGCTCTGTCATAAACAAAATTTATTTTTGAAATTTTTCAAATTAAATTTACATAACTACTGTATAAAAATAGAACCAGTAGTATTTTTTTAAAAAAAATTTACCAAATTACCTCAAGAAAAAAAAAAACTTTAATGTACGGCATTTATAAATACGGATTGCTTGAGAACAATCTAGTTCTTTCAAAATTATTTTGCTTGAAATAAATATAATTTTTGTAAAAATATAATTACTCGGCACAAATTCTTCTGTTGTTTTCATCTTTGTAAGTTTTAATAACTTTGCCGATTACTTTTATTCAAATAATGAATTAAAGCATTAATTTCAAAACAAATTCAGCTTGTAATTTTTACCAAAGAATCATACGATTACATGCTAATGTAATAACGATTGCCAACAAAATTATATAACATTTAAAAAAAAAAAAATAAAAGAACTTCTAAATTTTTTATGAATCTTTCTAAATATAAAAATAATATTTTTAGCCCCGCATGGTCAAACTAAATCTTAAGCAAGAGAGGCAAAAAAAAAAAAAAAGAGAGAATAGGTGGGAGCTCAATGTGGTGCCGAAAATAAATCAAGGATAAAATATGAAAAACGCCCTTACACTTTAACCCGCTCTCTCGATTGTCCTTCTCTATTAAAAATTACACCAATTACTACTATACAATTTACCACCATCTCAAATTAATCTAAAAATTTTAAAAATTGATAAATTAAATTGTAAACTCCACTTCTATATCACATTATTAGACATCTCAACATCTATTTAATTCATAAATAAAAAAATTTGCTATAAAATTTAGATAGTTATTTTTTTATCGAAATATTATATTCAGATCAAATATTGCTATTTTTTGATTATTTCGAAATGGCGTAGGATAAATTATTTTAAAGTTTAATTTCAAGATTTATTTAGATTATAAATTAAATTAAAACTAAATTACATAGCCATAATATATTATATATTATAATAAATTATTAATTGTACTATATTAAGACATACTATTTATATTTAAATATTATAATAAATTACTTTTTATTAAATTTAAGTTTAAGTAAAATTTGAAAAAATAAATTTATAATAAATTATTTTTATTAATTATTATACTAAATTATTTTTATTAAATTATATTTTATATCAAATCAAAAAAAAAAATTAATTAAATATAATTTTAGTTATTTTTAAAAATAACAGTATTACTAACTAAATACAATTTTATTTTTATTTTTACTTATTCTAAAATAATAAACTATATCTAAAATAAAAAAATTTATTCTAATATTCATTATCTCCTAACAAAACGGGATCCCATCCCACCAGCTCCCAAAGTAAATATGATTCAAAAATTGATTAAATCTCATTTGGTGTTCGTATTTTTTTCAAAGTGTAAATTATATGCAATAAAATGTAAAGGTGAACGATAAAGTATTTACCGTTTTAATATTTATATATTGCTAATTTGTAACAAAAAAGTTAAAATATAATTGTTACTCTTTTTTTTTTTTTTTTTTTTTAATAATTTCTCAGGTTTCTTTTTAACTACACCCAACCGAACTAATATAAAAAACTTGAATATCAAAAATTAGAACTAAATGAATTTTTAATAAATTTAAAAAATTACTAAAGACGCATGCAGCTTTGGAGCTTTTAAATTGTACTTTATATAAAATTAAAGATCTTTTTTTTTTTTGGTATTTAACCCCTTAATTTTTTTTTTAATAAATAGTCATAATAAATTTATATTTATATAAATAGTCATCTTCTTACTACGCGAGCGTCTAAGCGGTGTTTTTAAGTTGAATATGGTGATTCAATCACCGCGTTTAAATATGATAAATGAATTGTCGTATAAAGCGACGTTCTCATAAAAAAAAAAAATTATATATACAAATATAAATTTACTATAATCATTTATAAAGCAGCATCTTTCTCCCGAAGATTCTGGTAGATCGGGGGTTGGACGTCATCGGTTGAGTTCACTAGTGCGCTCCGATTCCAATTTCCCCCCTCTTCAGCCTTTGGTTGATCCGGCCCAGCCGCTCCCTCGCCGGGTCCCGTGTTTGTCTCTCGGCACATCCCACGAGGGGGTTGTCTGCGCTATGACTTCGGGCCCCCATCAGCTGGAGTGTGCGGATCAAGGGATTCTCTCCACTATCGACGAGGTTTCTTTGCCCTCGGGGAGGGTGGTGGACCGCAAGAAGGGTCTGCTTGCGGGCCCTTGCTTGGACCTTCCTTCTACTGGCAAGACTGTGCACCACTGGCGTAGTCCCCGGTTGGCAGACAAGCACAAAGGGACAAAAAATTCTTCTTTTCTGAGGGCACAGGATCTTTTATGTAATAATTTAAAACGGGTGCGTTTCTCTTCGGCGACCGTGGGGTTGGTTCCTTCTGTTTTGGGCTCGGAAGGACCCGATTCTTCAGTGGCTTGTTCTCCCGCCCCCCCGGTTCCCGCGAGCGCTGGCCCGTCATCCGCTCAGGCACCGGCTGATGCGCCTGGAGCATCGGATTTAGGGACATCGCCTTCTTCTAGACCGGACATCCTCAACCCCCTTACGATGGTGGAGGTTAATCAGATCAAGAAAGCCTGTGGTATTATCTCTTTGGTCACTCCTTCATCCTCCTCGCCGGACCTTGCTATTGATGTCGGAGGTTCTGATGGCGGGGGAGTCGCGGCCTGAGCCTGGCCCCTCGCGTCTCTGTTCTTTGTTGGGGGGTTTTTCTCTGTCTTTATGGCTAGAAACAGACTCTTCAGATTTTTGTCTTGGAACATCCGAGGCCTTAATGACCCCGCCAAGTGTGCCTCGGTCAAGATCTTTCTTAAAGGTGCTAAATGTTCCGTGGTTTGTTTGCAAGAGACCAAGCTTTCTTCCACCTCCCCCTCCAAGTTTCTTTCTTTCTGTGGATTCCACCTCCGCGACTTTCGTGCTCTTGATGCTTTCGGGACAAGGGGGGGGCCTTCTGACAGCTTGGAACCCAGCCCTGTTTGATTGCGCGTTAGATTGGGTTGGGGCGTTCTCGGTTAACCTTGTCTTGAGAAGAAGGGTGGACGGCATGCTATTCACTGTCCAACATTTATGGGCCCACCTCTCCGGGCTTGAAATCGGCTTTCTTCCGCGAACTCCGTTCCATTGGCTCTCAGTCGGCGGGGATCTGGATGCTTCTAGGCGATTTTAATGTTCTTCTTTCTCTCCGGGATAAGAACGGGCCGCCTTCGAACTTGAACGATATCATTAACTTCAGGAAAGTGGTGGCCGACCTCGGACTTATTGATCTCCCCATCCAAAACAAGAGCTTCACGTGGACTAACGGAAGGCGTTCCCCTACTCTCGAACGTCTCGATCGTGTTCTCGTGTCTAAAGATTGGCATCTCGCTTTCCCGCGCTCTACCCTGCGTGCCTTACCTCGGCCCAGGTCGGATCACACTCCCTTACTGCTGACGGCGTTCTCCTTTGTGCATTCTTCCTATCTGTTTAGATTCGAGTCCTTCTTGCTCTGTCACCCGTTGATCTCGGAGGTGATCTCCAAGGCGTGGAATGGCCCTTGTTCTGGGATCGATACCGTTAGCAGATTCTCATCGAAACTCCTGAGCGTCCAGTCTGCTCTCCAGGCCTGGAGCGCAAGATTAAAGTCTACTTCGTCTGTCCAGGAAGACTGTTGCCTCAGATGGCTCGAGTGGCTCGACCGCGCTGAAGAGGCTAGACCCCTTACTGACTTGGAATGCTCGCTTAGACCCCTTCTCAAAATGAGATTCGACGAACTGTGTTTGCAGGAGGAAATCAAATGGAGACAGAGATCTAGGGTGCAGTGGCTTAGAGCGGGAGACGCCAACACCAAATTTTTCCACCTCAAAGCTAGTTGTCGCCGGAATAAAAACTACATCTCCCATCTTACCGATGGTGCCGCCATTCGGTTCTCCCAGGACTCTATCGCTGGCCTTCTGTTCGAGTTCTTCGTGAAGCAACTTGGGGTGGCGTCTGTTAGAAGGTCTTCCCTTAACTTCGAACAGTTGTTTCCCGCTAATGAATCGGATGTCGACTTTCTGAGTCTCCAGG
Organism: Tillandsia leiboldiana; assembly: GCA_029204045.2. Classification (NCBI taxonomy): domain Eukaryota; kingdom Viridiplantae; phylum Streptophyta; class Magnoliopsida; order Poales; family Bromeliaceae; genus Tillandsia; species Tillandsia leiboldiana. The sequence goes on along the minus strand of CM055063.1, from coordinate 52,560,228 downwards.
CTCCGTTCGCGGAAGACGAGGTCAGAAGTGCCATTTTCTCTTGTGCGCCGGAAAAATCCCCTGGGCCCGACGGCTTCTCAATGGTGTTCTTTCACCGTTTTTGGCACGTGCTCAAGGCTGATATTTTGGTGCTCTTTTCCAAATTCCATAACGGACGTCTGGACCTCAGTGGGATCAACACTAGCTGGTTATGCCTCTAAGGAATACAATGGACAGATAGTAATCCTATGTTTGTATGTTGATGATATTTTGATCTTTGGAACAAATATGGATGTGATAATGGATGTTAAGAAATTACTTAACAATAACTTTGATATTAAGGATCTTGGGCAAGCTGATGTGATTCTGAATATGAAGATCATAAGAAAATCAAATGAAATTATTATGAGCCAATCTCACTACAGTGAACAAGTGTTAAAGAAATTTGGATATTTTGATTCTAAGATTGTTGTAACACCTTATGATCCTAGTGTACATCTTAAGAAGAATAAAGGTGATCCTATAGGACAGAATAGGTATGCTCAGATTATAGGATCTCTAGGTTATCTTGTAGATTACACTAGACCTGATTTAGCCTATGCTGTGAACAGATTGAGAAGATATACTCATAACCCAAATAGAGAACATTGGAATGCATTAGAAAGAGTTTTGAGATATCTGAAAGGCACTGTATCTTATGGATTGCATTTTTGTGGATTCCCTGTTGTATTAGAAGGATTTAGTGATGCTAACTGGATCAGTGATACAGCTGATGTGAAGTCAACCACTGGATTTGTTTTTCTCCTTGGTGGAGCAGCTGTTTCTTGGAAGTCATCAAAACAATCATTGATAGCTAGAAGTACAATGGAATCTGAACTGATAGCTTTAGATACCACTGTAGCAGAGGCTAAGTGGATTAGAGAATTTCTGTATGACTTGCCACTGATGGAGCGACCTTTGGCACCTGTATGTATACATTGTGATTGTAGATCTGCTATTGACAAGTGTGCTCAAGAAAATGTGGAAACAAAGATGAATAGATTTATGAAAGTAAGACAAAAGTATATTCGGCAGAATATTAAGGAAAATGTAATTGCATTGGAATTTGTGAAATCTGCGAAGAACCTAGCTGATCACCTTACTAAAGGTTTGTCTAGGACTGTGATCCTAGAATCGTCGAGGGGGATGGGGCTTAGCCCACAATAGAAACTACCGGCGACGGCAATCCAACCTCTTGGAGGTTCAATGGGTAGAAACAAGTCGAATTGGTAGTTGTGCGGAGCACTGCTTTTATATACTCATCCCTATGGCGACAGTGCTCATTAATGCAAGTGGTTAGTAAGGGTTCTTACCCTGAATGGTTCCGAGACCCTTGAGGCAGGGTGTGACCTTGCAGGCACCCTTATCAGGACCTACTATATGTGTGTAGTCGTGAGGCCGCGACTCTGGGAAGAGGGCGGTTCCCTAAAAACACACATGAATCGATATGAGCGCATGGCCATAAAAGCGCTAACCCGCATAGAACCTAAACGGCTGTACCATGTGTACTGTTTGTGGAAATCCGATTCACCAGCCTTGGTTCAAGGCGAAGTCCACCATTGTGCCCTCGGATGTACATAGACCTGTACTAAGTGAAGGTTCAAACCCGAAAGGTACCTTCGCCGAATACGTGGTATAAGGGATCCAGCATCTGTTTTAGTTTTTGTATTTCTTATTTCGTTTTTACAAGTTTTAAATCATGTGGGGATTGTTGGGTTTTAATTAGTTTTTGATTTAAAACTTGTGTTTTGACCTTTGGGCTTTTCTGGGCAGCCCAATATCAATGGGATTTGCCTGGGAGCCCAAACCCATTTCCCCTCTATATGTGATGTTTAGTCCCACATCGAAAATTCATCACATGTAGAGTGGGTTTATTTACTCCCTCTCTTGTGTATATATTGGTTAGGAATTGAGAGCCAGGCTTTTTCAATACACACACATACGGGCCGGGCCGGGCCTGTGCGATTTTGACTTGGTCCATTTGACTTTTGGTTTTGCATTTAAAGCCTACTTTGGAAACTTGTTTCTCGGGCTACCCAAAAGCCTTCCTTGGGAAGGGCCTTTGTGGGCTGCCCAAGAAAGGACCCGTTGGAGCTTGTCTCCTGTGGGTTTTGGGCTCTTTAAAAGGAGAGCATAAGAGAGCTTGTGAGCTAAGATAAAAAAAAGAAACAGTTTTCTCCTCTCTAATTTACAAAGAATTAGACTGTAATTTACATTGCAATTTTCCTCTTTGAGTTTTCTTTTTGCTGGATCTCTGAAAGACGTTGGGTTCGCTACGCACCATCCCGGAGTCGTTGCCGGAGCCTCGCAGCAACGACAGTGGTCGTTGTATCGCTAGGGGTGATTGCCGGAGCCTCGCACGTAGAGGGGCAATCTTGCTTCTAGGACAGTGCTCACGCACGCCTCGACATTCACAGGCTTCATCTAAACTTTGTTCTATAATATTTTGAGTTTAATTTAAGTTTAAATTATTTAAAAGAATCAGAAAAGATAAAATTTTCCAACAGATTCTGCTCGGACCTAATCGAGAGCCCCACCAACCTGACACAAAAAACTAAGATTGCAGTAGCATTTGCTGTTCAAGTGGTCTAAACACAAGCAGGATTTGAAGAACAAATTCGATAATCCAACTGCAATTTCGTCATAAATAATATTTAGTCAAAAATAAAAATTAAAATAATTTGTTTCTCCTCCAATATCTCAAACACTAAACTACGTAACTTTTTATCTCTTGAAATTTAAGAACAAAATCATAAGTTGGTGTTTAAATACACCTAAGAATCATGTATGCTAATTAATTTATGCAATGTCACAAAAGAAATATGAACCAACAATTCAATATTATTTTTTTTAGGGATAATTGCCTGTGTACTCCTGAAATATGATGAAATATCTGATTTACCCTTCTTATTTTTTTCTTTCCAATATACCCCTCATACGTTCCACCTTTTTTCTGATATACCCCTATTTTGAGGGTATATTTGAAAGAATTTGGGTTTTTAGAAGGGTATATTAGAGTGCAAATTTTTTTAGGGGTAGATATGAAAGTTGGGAACTTAATAGGGGTATATAAGCAATTGCCCTTTTTTTTTTTAATGTGCCTAACTTCTAGACAAGCATGAAAAAAGAATGAATGCAAATAGAAAGGGCCCAAAAAAAGAAAAAAAAAAATTGTATTCAAAATATATGTCCATTTAGTAGCATGATAAAACTTAAATTTTAAAAAAAATGAGCTACCAATAATACTATACAATCAATTCTAAATAGCCCAAAATCTTTAGTTTTATTTTTGTTGTAATTGCAACGAAAAATTGGTGCTCGATTCTATCACTTCTATTTGTTAGTGCAAGGTCGATGAATTTCTTAACACTAGTAAATAAGCTATATTACGGAACTAGAAAAAAAAAAAAAAAATAGTGTCAAAATTAGTAAAGCTATTCTATAGCTAAGTGAATTAGACTTAATATTTAACATACACTAGTAGATTTTCTTAATACAGAGTCTCTTTTTTTTTTTTTCCTTTCTCTCTCCAACATTACAGCGGTAGATCTAACGATAAAAAATTTGGTAGCATCAAGTGTTTGATACTATCGATAGTATATATATATATATATATATATATATATAACAGGAAATATGACTAGAAAAAAAAGCCTTAAGGCCTGTAAGGTCTTGTTGTATTATTTAATAAAATGTTTTTTTAAGTAGTGATATTAAGAAACTTGTTATATTAAAATACACCAAGCAATATCTTCCTGAAATAAAATGAAAAGCACCCCAATCTCATTTTTAAGTAGTGGATCATATTGTATTTTGTTACTGAAATCTCATTCTCCCTACTGATACTCTGGAAATCTAATGCTATTTTATGAAAAGACATTGTAGCAAAAGGAAATAATATTTGATCTCCTTTTTTAAGTGAGACTATAAAATCACATCTTAATTAAATGGAAAAAGCTAAGTATACATTCCAAAAGAGATGTACATCTTACATCCCACCCATCTAAGAGTGGAATAAATTTCACCCATCACTCGAAGTGATGGGTGAAAAAGCCTCCACTCTTAGATGGATGGGAGTGTAAGATGTACACTCATTTTGAAGTGTCCAGGTAGCATTCCTCTAATTAAATTAGTACATGGAGAATATGTTATCACTTAGAGAAACAAAAGTGAACACTTTTTCTTTTTGAGTGAAGCTAGAATATTTTTAAAAATAAATAGAGACGTATACTTTCACATAATTCCAGCAAAAGAGCATCCAAATCAATAGTTAATATCATTAAACATGATATGTGATATTTGAATTTTATAACATTTGAATTTTACAATTTTTTAACATTATCTGTCCAATGACCAAGTAGTCCCAAATTTATTTATAATTAGTTATTAAAAATAATTAATTTTGAGACCACTTATATATTGTTCATACAACCACCCCACAAAAGTGGGTTGGTTTAGAGCCCGGCCCAAAACAAACAGGCCCGGCCCAATCCAAGCAACCCACGTGGCGGTTTCGTGGCTCTTCACCAAACACGAGTTTCAAACCGAATTAAATGGAGGGAAACAAAAAGGAAAATGCTACTTGTACACCTCATTTGGGGGTGTACATCACACATCCCGTCCATCCAATGGGTGGGGTGGGATGAGGGGTCACTTTACAATTTGTGAAGTGACCCTCCCACCCTTAGATGGGTGGGTGTAAGATGTACACCCCCTTTGGGGATGTACATGTAGCGTTGCTCAAACAAAAAAATCCCCATTACAGCCTACTATGTGGACCCCACATGTCATTCTCACGACATATATATGTATATATATGCAATGTAACCGTTACGCTCAAAAGCACGCACACTCTCCTCTCTCTCTCTCCGCTCGATCTCTCTAGGGTTTCCACCACCACTCCTCTCCGGCGAAACCCAAACCCTACATGGTCGGAGACGATGAGGGGGCCCGCACCCCTGCGCCTCCGCCGCCTCAAGCGGTGGCGGTGGCGGCGGCGCGGACGCCGATGGCGGCGCGGCTGCAGTCGCCGCCGCCGTTCCCTCTGGGCTCCAACGACGACCAGCTCGAGCGCGCCCACGCCCGCGCCGCGCGCGCCGCCGCCTCCCTCCGCCGCGCAACCACCAACACCAGCACCGCACCGGCCTTCGCCGAGGCCCAATACCCTCTTCCCTCCTCCAATCTCCTCAACCGTGACCAGATCATGGATCTCTTCCACAACTGCATCAAGCTCGCGAGCGAGAACGTTCGATCCCATCCCCTCTCTCTCTCTCTCTCTCTCTCTCTCTCTCTCTCTCTCTCTCTCTCTCTCTCTCTCTCTCTCTCTCTCTGTGCTTCCTTTGAGTTCGATTTGTTTGTTTGAGCAGAAGATAAACCAGAAGAACACGTGGGAGCTGCGTCTCATAGATCATCTCAGCGAGATCATCAAAGCGAGATCCGAGGACGAGGACGACGACGAGACTAATTTCCAAAAGGTCCTCCTTTTTTTGATCTATTCATCCAATTTTAAGTTCGATTAATGAGGGTTTGTTTTTTATTTGAAATTGGGTAGAAATTGGGGAAATTGGATTATTTTTTTAAGCTAATTTTTGCTGTTTTTTTTTGTGGCAGGCAAGCTGCACACTGGAGGCCGGCGTGAAGATATACTCTGCGAGAGTCGATTCGCTGCATTCGGAAGCGTACAAAGTCCTCGGAGGAATCAACCGGGCCGGGCGCGAACAAGAGAAAGGTTAGGGTTTCGGTTGGGTCTCCAATTCAAATTTGCTGCTTCTTACTGTACTTTGTGATTGTCAAACTCAAACTGGCACTTAGAATTATTTTATAAGGATCATATTATTTGGTAAAGCTTTCCTCATAGATCCAAGGGTGCATTTGGTCTGGAAAGGAATTATGCATGAGTGATTTTATTTATCTTGAGGTTATTCTACCATCGATAGATTGCTTAGATTGAAGCCACAATTTTCTGCTGGTTTGTGTTATAGGTGATAAGGAATAGTTGGAAGTTCAATGTTTATGTAATACTTCGTAGGGATATGTAGGGGTAAAGCGAGGGATGATAGCATAAGCAGAATTTCAAGGGTCAGTGGAGTAGTATATAATTGTTATCCTAAATAATCCGGTTTTACTAGAACAACTATTTCTAAGCTTCTTGTGCTTTGTTGTGCTTTGTTTGGTATTTTTCCTCCAGCTAGTGATGCCTAATGCGCTACAGGATATGAGTTAAGCTAAGTTGTTTTCAACAATTCTTTATATGCCTCACTAGATGTGACGCCCCACTTCCCAGAGGGTCACCCATCCTAGAACTACTCTAGCTCTAGTACGCTTAACTCTCATGTTTCTCTTGGATCTTGCTACCATCCAAAATGCTATAGCCGGGTTAGAGATTTAGTCCTATTATATCATTTATATAGAGGACTAATCCAAATTCCGGGGGTGTTACACTAGATCTTTCAGCTGGTTTGTATCACGACCTAGGTTAAGCCACTCTCAAACATGTTATTGTATTGCTGAATTTCTGTCTTGTGATTTTGCTTTTGGGTTCATTCTATACACTAGGACATATAACCCAAAAAGCCAGGAACTACCTGAAAGATTTGATTATGAAGAAATTCTTGAGCATCTGAACTGTTAAATATGGGTTAGAATGTGTCTGAAACATAACAATTTTCGACATCATTTTAAGTTAAATTGTAGTGCTCCGCCAATATCCTGACGGTGTGTTTACATCACAGAAATTTCAGAAGGTGACCATATCGACACTGAACAAGCGGAGGGTCTTTCTAAGAAGGACTTGGAAAGGAAGGCATGTACATTTTGTACATTTTCCGTATTGTTAGCTTATGACTATTGCTGTTTGTCGGCTCACGCTACTTCACTAATCGCAGCTGTCACCTGTATCAACTCTGGAGTCATCATTTGAGGCTCTTAATGTAAAGAAATTTGATGGTAAAGTTTTATTGCATGTTTAATTTCTATGTACAAGATTAATGAATTCAAAGCCTAAGACCATCTTATTACATTTGACTTTAGTGGCTTTCACTGTGTATCCATTATACCATCAAACTTCTGCTCAGTTTGATGAAGGTGGAGCTAAGGGACTCCTACTGTACAATCTCGGAGTCTATGGTGGCTGTCGCGTGCTCTTTGATTCGTTTGAAGCACCAGAAAACAGCATCTTACCAGAAACACAAACTGACAAAATGGAACTGATTGACCTTTCATTTCTCCAAGGTATTGTTAACATGGTACTTTTATGCATCCGCTCAGTGTGCACATAAACATGCATGAACATGTATACTCGTCCATATCCATGTAATGCCTCTTTTTTTAAAAAGAGCATATTGAGAAAATGATGATTAACATGCCCTTGAAGGATGAGATCTCTCCCACTCTGAGGGATATTGTGGATCAGTTTGATGAAGATAATCGAAGGCCTTCAGATTTAGCTTCTTCGGGGCAAATGCCAACAATGGAAGAGAATATCGTTGGCAATAAACATGTAGATAGCGGAATACTGTCCTACGAGATGCAGCACCCGTGCCGATAGCACAACTCAAAATTCTATTTTTTAAAAAAGTTAGTAAAAAAAATTTCTCAATGAAGTTAGAATAAATTTGCTAAAGAGACATAATAAGTAATTAAAAAATTTCGTTGCTAAAAATAATAAATATTTCATATCATTGTCGGTGGGAACGCATGTATTTTGTGCCGACACGCATCTGCATGGCCCGACACTCAATATTTATTTTCTTTAGCAACAAAATTTTTTAATTACTTATTGTATATCTTTATCAAATCTTTTGAACATTATTGAATAAATTACTTACTAATTTAAAAAATCGTTTTGATATCTTGTTAGTACAATACTGAGATACGGCTCATACCGATGGATACTTAAATCCTTGGCCTCAACTTAGCTCTACACTTCGCAGATCCTCTAATTTGATACAGCTCCAGCACATCTCGCTCGCACAGAATAATGTCAATAATCTACTAATTCGATAGAGCTCCAAAATGCCTGGCCCCAAAGAACGTCAATAAACTACTCGGATCCAAATCAGGCATTGAGATACCCTATGCCTAGGGTTTTCTTTGGGTCACGACCAAGGTTTTAATTATCCATCGGCACGGGCCGTATCTACCGTACCGTACCGTGCCAACAAGATACCGACACGATATAGCTTCCGTGCCGATGACACAGTTCAAAACCCTTTTTTCTTAAAATTACTAAGTAATTTTCTTAATAAAGTTCAAAATATTCAATAAAGATACATAATAAGCAATTAAAAAATTTTATTGCTAAAGAAATTAAATATTTCATGCCATTATGTGTCGACAAGCATATATTTTTTGTGACCGGCACTCATCGGCACGGCTCAGCACGCACCGTGCCGTGCCGGCAAGTTTTCGGCACGACGCCGTGCCACGGCACTTAAATCCTTGGTCACGACCCGCCTTCCCTCTTTGACTTGCATTTTCATGACTAAAATTTCTAACTATTGTAATGAATGCTCCTTATTTTAGTAAAAGTATGTATTAAAATAACTGACTTTAAATCCACAAAACAAATCTAACCAAAATTCAAACTCTTTTACAGCATGCAGCAAAAAATGACTCCATTATCAGTAACATTTTGACCACACATAATAAACTCAGCACTAAATAACATCATACGATTCATACCTTGTGGTTCATACTAAGGTAGAGCCCCTTCATACCTTTTAGGTTCATAAATGTCACGGTACGAATAAAACTTAAATAATGTTGCTCTTTTAAACCTATACTTCAAAGTCTCTTTAAAATTTAGCACAAGAATACTTTTCTAAATTCGAATGCCCTTCTTATATACCTTTTAGGTTCAACATATCCATAGTTTTACCCTTTTAATAATTAAGTTATTTTAGCCAGTTAAATAAGAGATTTCATTAATACCTACCAATCTTTTTAGCAAATAAAATTAATAGAGTTAATAGTTAATGACTAAATAAGATAACTCAACAAAGTAAAAAACTGAATTAAAATTTGTACAAAATGGTCAATCTAAGACACCTAATATTTCACCTTATTTGATAATAACCATTCAAATGGCTATAGTTTTCATTAAAGAAATACGATAAAGCTCAAAATTAGAAAGAAAGGAACCATCAAATAGTACATATGAAAAAGAATTGAAAGGTTAAGTAAAAAATCAAAATAATTAAGAGTTAGATAGTTGAATCTAAATAATTATAATTCAGATGATTTTGAGACATTTATGACAAAGCAGAATTAGGGTTCTCAGAATTAGGGCCATAGTTTTCCTCACAACAAAGCTCCACAAGAAGAGATCATCCCATCTCATCTCATGCTCTCCAAGCTTAATCTCGTCCTCACTCCCCTCCTCTCCACGAAGAAGAGGGAGATGTAAATATTTTCATCTTCTTCAGGAAGAGGAAGCGAGATCACAAGATGAAACCAAGCAAACAGAGCATAAAAAGATGAAATTGAGAAACCTCCCCTTTAGGTCTTCGAATTCGGTGTGGTTAAAGCAAGATCATCATCATTGAACCCTAATTCATAAAGAAGTGACAATTATTTGCAATAAGAAAAAAATAAAAAGGTGTCAATTGAAAACAGTTAAAGCTTCGTTTGGCAATGGTATAAGGAGGGATAAGGGGGTTATTCCTCCCTTATACCCAAACATGATTTTGGATGGAGAAAACAATTGTTTCCCCCATACAAGTTATCCATCTGTTGCTTATTTTTTTTTTTAATTAAAATTTTTTAAATTATAAGATATTTAAATTTATAAAATTTAATTTTTTTTTTTTTATAAATTTTAATCCCCTCTATTCTTCTTATTTCTCTTTAATTTAACAAACACAATTGTTATTATTCCCGGTACAACTCCGATACTCAACCAAACACAAAATTACTTTAATTCCTGCTTGTACCTGAACTTATACCTATTACAGGAATAACTAATTTTTTCTTATACCCGAACCAAACGCAACCTAAGAGAACTATTTCAACATCACTTAGGGCATTATTTGGTTCATATTAGAATGGAAATGAGAAACGAAATTGGATTGCATTGGAATGAAAAATAGAATGGCTAATCATCTAAAAATATTTGGTTCACTATTGAAATGAAGATCTGACTGGACAATAGAGACATATATTAAGGGAGCAGACGTTTGTAAGGAAGGGCTTTATAAGTGGTTTACTCTTGAAACGAACCAATCAAAAATTCAAAGTCGCAGTGGACCATAAATAGATTGAGTCATCCCCATTCCAAAGTGGAATTAAAATCGAAATATGATTTTTGTAAACCGAACAATAAATATCAATATCAGTTAATCTCATTCCGGTTCTATAGTCTCAAAGAGGAGAACCAAACCAGCCCTTAAAAGAGTTAATGTCAACATGCATTTTACATGAACAATAATAAAACTGGAACTTCAGATAAATGCACCAACATTAAACAATTACGAAACATTTTATTAAGTTACATAATATTCTAAAACAAAATTATACAAGATTAATTAACAAGCATATACAATCTTTTAAATCAAGCAATACAAATAAGGGTGGAAGTGGTTAGGATAAACCCCGATCGAATCCAACATCGGATTCGATAGGATGCAACATATTCGCATCCAATAAGGTTTCTTGAAAAATCCAACTGGATTCAACCATTTTCACCCCTTAAAAATAGAAGGGATGTTAATTTACATTGTAGGAAGAAAAAATGTTTTTCTATCGTGTTCTTTATTTATTTTACTACAAATTTTATTATATAATTACATTACATTTATGTTTGTTAAAATATTAAATTTTACTGAATAAAATATAGGTATACAAAGTTTGAACAAAAGTGTGATCCTTTAATTAACAAAAAAAAATAATTAAATAAATAAAGTTCAAAAATGTACCTTTACAAATTACACATAATTGGGTTTGTGTGAGCATATTTTATCCCTCAAGGTTCTCAGAATCATGGCCATGGTTTTCCTCATAACAAAGCTCCACAAGAGTAGATCATCTCATCTCATACCATCGCTTCAGGAAGAGGAAGCGAGATCACGAGACGAAACCAAGCAAAAAAAGCATAAATAGTAGATGAAATCGAGAGATCCAATCTTTAGGCCTTCGATTTCGGCGTGGTTAAAGCAAAGAAAAAAACATCATGATCATCGAACCCTAATTTTTTGCCGAAAAAATCAGGAAAAAAAAAGGGGGGGAAATTGGAGATGCGTAACCAACGAGAAATCGCCAACATCTAACCCTAATTGACGTGAAAAAAGAAAATTAGAAGGAAAAATTTGAAAAAAGAAAATTAGAAGGAAAAATTTGGAGATGTAGAACCTACGAGAAAATGCGAGGATCCACGAGATCGAGATCGGGGAAACCGCACGTCCATAGGCGCCACTGAGATCGATCTCGCACCCCTCGTGTAGCAGCTTCGGATCGATCGAAGAGGCGATCCGAGCATGTGATTTGGAGAGGAGAGTGCGTAAAATCAAAGCCAAAAAAGAAAGAAAAAAAAAAAAAAAAAAAAAAAAAAAAAATCTGGAAGAGAAGTAGGAGTGTAGTGCTGGTGACGAGGATGATGTGGAGTTCGGCGGGTATTTATATAGGGGAAAATTAGGGCTCCCATTGTTGTGTAGAATTACGAATTTACCCCTCATGATAGATATAGGGCATTTTAGCATTAGCCCCTTGGAAACTTTTTTGTTTCACAAATAATCCTAACCAATTTATTTATATTTATATAAAGAGAAGTGCTAGGTGTACACCCCATTTGGGGTGTACATCTAGTATTTTCCTTATATAAATAACTCATTTCTTGCTACGCGCGTCTAAGTAGTATTTTTAAGTTGAACACGATAATTGTTCGTATATGTAACAATATACAATGACATATTTATAAATTACTAGTTTCACACTCCAAATCTCCTTGAATGCCCAGGCAAGAACTTATTTAGTGTCAAACTTTAATACAATAAAGTTATCGGGATCAGTTAAGAATAAGAGTGTTCCACATTCACATTGATTCAGGCAGCACTCACAACTTCCTAAATTGCACTACGGCGACCCAAATTGGATGCGAAACGGCAGCATGCTCACCAATCTTTGTGAATGTAGCGAATGGTAATAGGATTTAATGTAGCCCAATCAACCTAAAATTTCTATGAAAAATGCACGGAATTGAATTCGATGCAGATATGTTGCTCCTGCCTTTGGGAGGTTGCCAAATGGTTTTAGGAGTACAGTGGCTAATCAAATTAGGGCCGATTATATGGGATTTCCAACAACTTCGCATGAAATTTCAGTATAAGGAAAAGAAGGTTACCCTCAGAGGTTCACAGCAACCCATGCTACAATTTATATAAGAAAAAAAAAGTTTAAAAGGTACTGCAGGAACCAGCACAGCTTTCATCAGTACAATTTGCTGCCACACAAATCGAGTACCTAGGTAATGTCATATCAGGAAATGGGGTAAACATGGATCATAGAAAAGTAGAAGCCATAAAAAATGGTCTCTACCAAAGAGTATAAAAGAATTGAGGGGATTTCTAGGATTGGCTAGTTACTATAGGAGATGTTGAGGCCAAAATGTGGCATGCGCGCGATTTACCCCTGGATGACCCTCCAGAGGTGTCGATGTGCGTCGTGTACCAACAATCAAGCGATCAAGCCGAGAAGGGATCTGCTCGGCCGGGTTCTCCTCCGGTAACTCTCGCACTCAATCGGCTTGGAGAAGCCGAATCGAGATGCGAGTGCAGAGGAAAGCTCTCCTCTGCTAACTTCTCGCGACCACTCGACCTAGGATAGCCAAAGCGGGGTATGGAGATAGAGAGGGATTGCTTGTTTCAACTTAGAGTAGCCGAACCGGATGTGAGTTAGATAAACATGAGGGGCTAAGGAGCCAATCATGGGTAGAAGAGACAATAAACGACATGGCTAATGAGCCGATTATGGTTTTATATTGTAAGAAGATATGATACAAGTGGAGAAAAGGGATAGAAGGATTACAATTAAGTATACTCCTAGGAAAGCAGTAAAGGAAAGCGGTAAAAGTTAAGTTACCCTACTCCTAGATAAGAAGAAATGCTGGGGTGGTACCGGTCTTACGAGGTTGCCGGACCCCTTTTCCTTCGATGATTTGGGTATTTATGCATATCCCGAACCAAATTATTAGGCGCCGATTTGAATTATCGGCATAGATTGGGAGAAATTATCGGATTTTAAGCAACTACTTCCTTTTGAGCCGAATGCCCTTAATTGGTATGGTAGTCGCTTTATCGCACAGGTTCATTCCCTGATTGTAAACGCCGGAGCGTAACTCCCGGCGCTTTCCAGTGTTGGGCACTACTTGCCCCTTTTGGGTCAGTTGCGAGATTCATACCTAAATCCCACACTCCTTCCTTCCGGAATCTTTCCATTCTTGGCTCGAGGAACCGAAAAGTGTCTATGACCATCGCCTCTTTCGTCGCTTGCCTGGTGAGGTAATCACCTCTTTGATTGGCGAATCCCTGAAGTAATCCCCCATAATTTCTTCCCCAACCCCTTTAGCCGAGGGTTCGACCTGCGATGTAATGGCCAGAGTTATTTCTTCGTCGACTTTTTGCGCCGGCTCGTCCTCTCGAGGCTCCAACACGACCTCACCCTTTGGCTCCTTATACGTCACTTGCATTCAGGCGAGACTGATCTCCAACCGTTATTTCGGCTAGTCTCCCTGAGCAATTTCATTTGCCTTTCCAGCTCGGTGATCTGGACATCGGCCTCATTCCCACGGCCGATTGAGTCCGCGCTCACATTCGCCAATTGCGGCCTTTCTCTGGTCATAGCTGCATTATCGCGTGTGTCAGCCTTTGTTTTACGTGGCCGGCACTTCCGCGTTTTGACCACGACCGACCCTTTCCATCGAGCCGGTCATCGAGCCGGTCGCCTGGGGATGGACCATCATTTGATCGTGGTCTCGATTACCTCGGCCGAGAACTTGTTGAATCTCGGTTTTTTCCAGTTGGCCACATACGGGTATCCCATATCCATATCCTTGAATGAGGGATACGCATGTCTGAAAATCGACCGTAATGTCGACCTGCCTTTGGTGTTTTTCGCCGGGGGTGTCGAAACCGCCAGCCGCACGGGTCTCGTATTTACCGCCGGGGCCACAGAGGCCACTGGTTGCATCAGCCTTATGACCATAAAGAGTAGTGGAACTCTCCCTACCTGATCCTAAGCAGGCCTTGTTTTCGGGACCAGCCCCCTAGTCTCCTCGCCTTCAGTGCGAGGCTAAGGACTCAACAGAATGGGTACCGTGGGTAAACTCCGATCGGCTTCCCACCGCTGCCTTATGTCTGAAACTCTCAGCCTATTCTCCGCAAGGGGGACGACCGTTTGTCGTTGTACTGCCCCCATCGGTCGAGTCGCCTAGGGAGGTGCCGCAGGCTGCATAGCCGTTTGGGGATGTATCACCCCTACTGCCGATGCCATCGAGTCCGGCTGCGCCAGCTGTGGTTGTGGCGGATCAGCCGAATGTCCTGGTAAGTCTTTGTGGCTCGGTTCACTTTGTGCTAAAAATAGCCCGAACCGGAAAAAATTCTCTTCCGAGGCCACGGTGTGGCGTCCCAGGCTAGGGCCCTTTTTTCAAGGGGCCTCATTAGTTGGGCCAATTGCCCGTATAGCTCGGACAGGGACGGCTCTGGTAGTGCCGATTCCCCGCATAGCTCTAGGAACTCTGTCATATCTATGGTGGTATTAGGCAAAGAACTATCTGAGTGTCCCACCGGGCGTGCCAAGAAGGTTGTCGAGCCAAAATGTGGCTTGCGCGCGATCGACCCCTGGGCGACCCAGTAAGACCTGGCCTTTCCTTGACCCTTCCCGTTATCCCTTTTCTTATGACTGTCCGACTGTGGGACAATTTTTGGTGTTTTTCCGGAAAGTCCGTCGGGGCTCGCGGACATTTTTAGGCGGAAGGGCTCGCGAAACGGAGAACGGGGACGCGATCGGTTTCAGATTCCGACTCCCGGTTCTCCCAGAAAAAAATTTTGAAATTCGGACCCCTTTTAGGCGCCCCGGGATCCGTGCGAACGATCTGCACGTTTCTCGGGGTAACTCTAGACGTCGGATCTGTTCCTAATATTTCTTTAAAATCCCTTTGAGAACCTGAGGGTTTTAGGTTTTCCCTCTTAGGTTCCTTCGTTCGGCGGTTAGGGTTTTTAAGAGTCGCTACGAGAGGGAAAAAGAGAAAAACGGGACCCAACCCTTTTTTCGCTCTCGTTACGACCGACGGCGGGGCATTCGGGAGAGGGACGGAGGTTTCTTGCTCGCGGGATCAACCGGACAACGATAGGACGATCCTCTTCTTCTCTTTTCCCGGCGGATCGAAGGTGAGTTTTTCCGTTAGGTTTTTGTTTTGCGTTTCGGGGTGGAGTTTTCGCGGAGAGGGTTGCCGCCGCCGCCGCCGGGCCGGCCGCAGGCGGGGCGCCGCGCGGCAGGAGCGCCGCGCGGGCACCACCCGCAGGCGGGCACCGCGCGGGCACATGCCGCGTGGGCCGCCTGCAGACGGGGCACCGCGTGGCAGGCGCGCCGGGCGGGCACCACCCGCAGGCGAGCACCGCGCGGGCAGATGCCGCGCGGGCCGCCTGCAGGCGGGGCACCGCGCGGCAGGGGCGCCGCCTGGGCACCACCCGCAGGCGGGCACCGCGCGGACAGTTGCCGCGCGGGCCACCTGCAGGCGGGGCACCGTGCGGCCGGCGCGCTGCGCGGGCACCGCCCGCAGGCGTGCACCACACGGACAGGTGCCGCGCGGGCCGCCTGCAGGCGGGGCACCGCGCGGGCCGCCTGCAGGCGGGGCACCGCGCGGCAGGGGTGCTGCGCGGGCACCGCCCGCAGGCGGGCACCGCGCGGACAGGTGCCGCGCGGGCCGCCTGCAGACGGGGCACCGCGCGGCCGGGGCGCCGCGCGGGGACTGCCCGCAGGCGGGCACTGCGCGGACAGGTGCCGCGCGGGCCGCCTACAGGCGGGGCACCGCGCGGCAGGGACGCCGCGCGGGCCGCCTGCAGGCGGGGCACCGCGCGGCAGGGGCGCCACGCGGGCACCACCCGCAGGCGGGCACCGCGCGGCAAGGGCGCCGCGCGGGCACCGCCCGCAGGCGGGCACCGCGCGGACAGGTGCCGCGCGGGCCGCCTGCAGGCGGGGCTCCGCGCGGCATGCGCGCCGTGCGGGCGCTGCCTGCACGAGGCCACCGCGCGGGCTGGGGCCGCGCGGGCCGCCTGCAGGCTGCACGCCGCACGGCAAGCGCGCCGCAAGGATCCGTGTCGGGTCGGGGCTGCGCGGGGAGGAGGGTGTCCGTAGGCCAAGCGCGCGCCGCACGGGTCGGTGCTGTGCGGGGAACTCCGCCGCGCGAAGCCCGAAGTTCGCGGCGGTCGACTTTTCGGCCTAGAGTCAGCGTCTGGGGTTTCGAGTCCCTTAGTTTTGACATGCCTTTGTTCCTCAGGAGTGCGAGACGCTACAGGGAACAGGCGCACGATCGCGGACGTGCCGAACACCGGACCACACACACAAGGTGGGTACTTTCGCCAAGGTTAATTGGGTAAGGGCGTACATATGTAAGGTGTTAGCATGAGCAAAGGTGTTTTCTCCTTTAAGTTATTCTTCATGAGCAAAGGTGTTTTCTCTTCTAAGTTATTCTTCATGAGCAAAGGTGTTTTCTTCTTCTAAGTTATTCTTCATGAGCAAAGGTGTTTTCTCCTTTAAGTTATTCTTCATGAGCAAAGGTGTTTTCTCTTCTAAGTTATTCTTCATGAGCAAAGGTATTTTCTTCTTCTAAGTTATTCTTCATGAGCAAAGGTGTTTTCTCCTTTAAGTTATTCTTCATGAGCAAAGGTGTTTTTCCCTTCTAAGTTATCCTTTATGAGCAATGCTGACCCCGCTTTTACTTCATTCGATTTATCATCTATACATATCTGGTTATAAAGCTCTGGTGTTACTACACGAACACCGGCGGTTTGGCCACCGCGAGGGTGTGCTTTTCCGGAAAAGTGGTACGTTGACCCGTGTACCCCACGCGACGGTGGCGTTAGGAATGGGGGCCCTCATGGGTGGAGGGTGTGAGCGGTGACGCCGAGGCTGGTGCTCGGCGGCCGAGACAGGTGCTCGGCAGAGGGGGGCACCGGGGCAGGGGCCCGGTGCGGTTTTTCGGAAGGGTGCCCGGTTTTTGTTTGGTGCAGGATATGATCGTTGTTGACGGTATATGAGGGGGTGACGGTTGCTCTGGTTACAGTGGTTTGCTTTATTTTAGCTTTCTTTTGCTCATTATGATATTTCTAGTCACTGACTTCCCACTCAGTGACAGGTTCGTCCAGGGGCGAGTGCTAGGGCACCGGTGAGGCCGCGAGGGTGTTGTTCTGACTTTTAGTGACTTCAGATACAGTGACTCTTCTTTCCCTTTTCTTTTATTACTCATGCTAGCTAGTTGTGGATTGCGACACCCCCGTGGGGTCGAAGTGGATGTTGCCTCTTCCCTTTTTCGAATAAACGAATGATTGTTACATTCTTTCTTACTTGGCCATTTTAAACAATGAAAAGCAAAGAAAACCGTTTGCGAAAACTACTTTTAAAACGTGGGTGTCGTGTGGGCACCGAATTTTACAAACCTTGTGGAATTTATGTGTTTGCGAACTGTTTTCACAAAGTTCGGCATCGAGTGGGTGCCGTTTTCAAACCCTGTGGATTTATGTGGCTTTCAAACGGTCTTTCCTAAAACGATGGCATCGTGTGGATGCCGCTTTCAAAACCTTGTGATTATTTATCCTTTCAAAACATCGGCCTCTATGTTCTAAGTGAATACTAGAATGTCATGTGAGTTGTTTGGTTGTATGTGTATGAGACCCCAACTGATGTGGTTAGAGATTGTATGTGCTACACCTTGTGAGACATTTTGTAATTGAGACGCCGTGCATATACAAAGGAGACTCTGCCCGTTTGCAGAGTGAATTTGTGTATGCGGCGGGTCTGGACACGCACCGGGGAGCATTGGTTTACAAAAAAAAAATAAATGGCTGAATTAGGGGCATCGGTGGCTCCTCTTCCACGCGATTCGAACCCCCGGGGCGTGACAGATTAAGATGGTATCATAGAGGTAAACTTTAACCACAACAGTCGGGGCCTAACATCCACGGGGCGCAATACTCTGGCTACTGATTAATAAAGTGAACACGGGATAAATAAATAGAACACGAGTGTGCGTGGGGGGGGGGGGGGAAGATTTAAGTAGAACCCAATTGGGAGCCAGGTTACCTTGTCAGATTAAGTTTCTTTGTTTTGTGACGATCGGTATGCTTTCCTTACGTGCGCAGATAGCAGTCCGGCTCAGTGAGCAACGACCGACAGAAATGGACACCGCAGCCGGAGCGAACCGCTTGCTGCGCAACCAGCTGCGCGACGTGGCAGGGCAGCTGCTGACTCTCACGGAGCGTCTGTGCATGCTGACGCGGGAGCTTGAGAGTGTCGACCACTTCCAGCACGGCACATGGGACGATACCCCTCGCGGGATGCCACCGGCGGGCTTTCCCACCTATCATGATGCGGTCAACTTGGCCATGCGTGCGGAGCAAGAGTACGCCCGGCAGGGATGCCCCTACCCTGACCCGGCGGAGGACCCTTATCTGACGAGCCGGGCGACCAAACGCCCGAAGATAGGACCGAAGTCTGGACAAACGAAGAAGGAGGGGTCCGACCCATTGAAGCCGTGCATCATTTGCGGTGGTGCACATCGAATGATGGGCTGCCCCTGGCAAAATGATCACTGTTTCCGGTGTGGTAAACCGGGTCACACGCGTCACACGTGCCCCCGGAAGCCAGCTGTCACTAGCCCCCCGGCGCCGCGACCTAACGAAGCAGAGAAAGCTGCCACCCCCGCCCTACAAGGGAGCCCCAATCCAAAGAACCGGGCGAACCAACGCCTGGAGAAAGCAAGGAAGGGCGGGCAGGTGCCAACAGGAACCCCGAAATCGCTGCAAGGGCCCTGCGTCATCTGCGGAAAGGCGCATCGAGTGACGAACTGCCTTTGGAGGTACTCCCACTGCAATGGTTGCGGCAAACCAGATCACACCCGCGCTTCGTGTCCTCAAGAACAGGCCGCTACAGCCGCAACGCCACAACCGGAAGGACGGGAGGATACCGCGGCTCCCGACCCACAGAGGGACCAACCCGACGGCTCGCGGTTGGCGGACTCGTACGATACCAGGACCCTGCCCTACCACGCAGTGCGGCGCTGGCCCAGGGGTTGTGGGCGGACTACCCCAGCCGCCCCAGCAGATGACGCAACGTCCCGGACTGAGTGACGACAGGTAATACTTAAACCACTTTATTCTAGTTGGGGGCACCCGTCGAACCAGAGTAACCCATCCCTGTCTGACCCCGTCTAACCCCCCAGGTCTTTTGGGTTATACCATCCTTCTTTTTGGTTGTGTGCTTTGGTTATGTCTCGTCGTTAGTAATAGCTTCGTTGTTTTCCTTTTTCTTTTCCCCGGGTCATTTGGGGAGGGGCGAGCGCCTTTGAAAGGGTTGCGGGGATTCACCGTTGGCGTAGTCCTCAGATATATTTTTTTCTAAGTTCCTTTCTTTTTCTTTCGTCCGAAACCAACCGAATTAGGCCTTGATCTATTTAGGCGCGCGTTCTTTTGTTTCTTTCCTACTTAGGGACCATGCACTTAGTAGCGAAAAGTAAAGGGCTGAAGGCACCGTCTGGGTGCACGGCCGACCTACTGGTACGGGAACAGGATGGGGGCTTGCGGCTGTGCGTCGACTGGCCGGAATTAGACGAAGCCCTGTAAAGAGCATGTACCCCCTTGAACCGCTCGACCCGGAAAGGGGTCAAGCTCTTTTGGACGGCCCAATGCCGGGAAAGTTTTGAAGAGCTTGAGAAGCGGTTAACGAGAGCACCCGCGCTTGCCTTACCAACACCCGGGAAGACTTCGAGGTATACTGCGATGCATCGCGAATAGGACTGGAAGGAGTACTAAGGCAGCAAGGAAGAGTCGTAGCCTATGCGTCAAGGCAACTCAAGGACTACAAATAGAACTACCCGACACACGACCTGGAGCTTACCGCAGTCGTCTTCATCCTGAGACTGAGGAGGCGCTATCTCTTCGGTGCCCACTGTAACGTATTCTCGGACCACCAAAGCCTTAAGCGTCTTTCCACCCAGAAGGAGCTGAACCTACGGCGAAGACGGTGGTTAGAATTGCTGAAGGATTACGACCTGGACACGCGACCGACTAACCCAAGTATACATCGGTGAGTGGTGAGGCTACACGGGATGCCGACACCTACTACTTCGGGCCGAGACACAAGGTTCGTTCGGACTTTTGGCAGAGTCTACGACGAGCTCTGGGGGCCAAGTTACACTTCAGCTCGGCCTTTCACCCCAGATGGATGGGCAATCCGAGCGGGCGATCCAGATCCTCGAGGACATGCTCCGAGCGTGCATACTGGATTTGGGAGGCGGATGGTCATGCTATCTACCCCTCGTCGAGTTCGCCTACAACGTCAGCTACCAGGCGAGCGCCCGGGTGGCGCCGTACGAAGCATCGTACGGCAGGCGCTGCAAATCCCCGATTTGTTGGGACGATCAGGGGTGAAGCGGTTCGGGTTGAGAGGCAAGTTGAGCCCACGGTACGTAGGACCTTTCGAGATTCTGGAGTGCGTCGGCCCCGTGGCCCATCGCCTCGCCCTACCACCGAATCTCGACCGAGTTCTTGTCGTGTCCGCGCATCCATGCTTCGGAAGTATCCCCCTAATCCGTCGCGAGTGCTTGACGTCTCTGCAATCGAGCTCAAAGAGAACCTGAACTGCGAGGAAGTGCCGGTGCGGATCCTAGCGCGAGAGGACCGAAAAGCTACGAAGTCGGACAACTCCCTACGTGAAGGTGCCTTGGAGCAATCAAGAAGAGCATGAGGCAACTTGGGAACCAGAGTCAAAGATGGGGGAGTGCTACCCGGACCTCTTCGCCGCAGGCGGGAGTTAAGTTTCGGGGACGAAACTTGTTTTTATTGGTGAGTGGTGTAAGACCTGGCCTTTCCTTGACCCTTCCCGTTATCCCTTTTCTTATGACTGTCCGACTGTGGGACAATTTTTGGTGTTTTTCCAGAAAGTCCGTCGGGGCTCGCGGACATTTTTAGGCGGAAGGGCTCGCGAAACGGAGAACGGGGACGCGATCGGTTTCGGATTCCGACTCCCGGTTCTCCCAGAATAAAATTTTGAAGTTCGGACCCCTTTTAGGCGCCCCGGGATCCGTGCGAACGATCGGCACGTTTCTCGGGGTAACTCTAGCCGCCGGATCTGTTCCTAATATTTCTTTAAAATCCCTTTGAGAACCTGAGGGTTTTAGGTTTTCCCTCTTAGGTTCCTTCGTTCGGCGGCTAGGGTTTTTAAGAGTCGCTACGAGAGGGAAAAAGAGAAAAACGGGACCCAACCCCTTTTTCGCTCTCGTTACGACCGACGGCGGGGCATTCGGGAGAGGGACGGAGGTTTCTTGCTCGCGGGATCAACCGGACAACGATAGGACGATCCTCTTCTTCTCTTTTCCCGGCGGATCGAAGGTGAGTTTTTCCGTTAGGTCTTTGTTTTGCGTTTCGGGGTGGAGTTTTCGCGGAGAGGGTTGCCGCCGCCGCCGCCGCCGCCGGGCCGGCCGCAGGCAGGGCGCCGCGCGGCAGGAGTGCCGCGCGGGCACCACCCGCAGGCGGGCACCGCGTGGGCACATGCCGCGTGGGCCGCCTGCAGACGGGGCACCGCGCGGCAGGCGCGCCGCGCGGGCACCGCCCGCAGGCGAGCACCGCGCGGGCAGATGCCGCGCGGGCCGCCTGCAGGCGGGGCATCGCGCGGCAGGGGCGCCGCCTGGGCACCGCCCGCAGGCGGGCACCGCGCGGACAGGTGCCGCGCGGGCCACCTGCAGGCGGGGCACCGCGCGGCCGGGGCGCCGCGCGGGCACCGCCCGCAGGCGTGCACCGCGCGGACAGGTGCCGCGCGGGCCGCCTGCAGGCGGGGCACCGCGCGGCAGGGGTGCTGCGCGGGCACCGCCCGCAGGCGGGCACCGCGCGGACAGGTGCCGCGCGGGCCGCCTGCAGACGGGGCACCACGCGGCCGGGGCGCCGCGCGGGCACCGCCCGCAGGCGGGCACTTCGCGGATAGGTGCCGCGCGGGCCGCCTGCAGGCGGGGCACCGCGCGGCAGGGAAGCCGCGCGGGCCGCCTGCAGGCGGGGCACCGCGCGGTGCCCGCCTGCGGGTGCCGCGCGGGCCGCCTGCAGGCAGGGCTCCGCGCGGCATGCGCGCCGTGCGGGCGCTGGCTGCACGAGGCCACCGCGCGGGCTGGGGCCGCGCGGGCCGCCTGCAGGCTGCACGCCGCACGGCAAGCGCGCCGCAAGGATCCGTGTCGGGTCGGGGCCGCGCGGGGAGGAGGCTGTCCGTAGGCCAAGCGCGCGCCGCACGGGTCGGTGCTGTGCGGGGAACTCCGCCGCGCGAAGCCCGAAGTTCGCGGCGGTCGACTTTTCGGCCTAGAGTCAGCGTCTGGGGTTTCGAGTTCCTTAGTTTTGACATGCCTTTGTTCCTCAAGAGTGCGAGACGCTACAGGGAACAGGCGCACGATCGCGGACGTGCCGAACACCGGACGACACACACAAGGTGGGTACTTTCGCCAAGGTTAATTGGGTAAGGGCGTACATATGTAAGGTGTTAGCATGAGCAAAGGTGTTTTCTCCTTTAAGTTATTCTTCATGAGCAAAGGTGTTTTCTCTTCTAAGTTATTCTTCATGAGCAAAGGTGTTTTCTTCTTCTATGTTATTCTTCATGATCAAAGGTGTTTTCTCCTTTAAGTTATTCTTCATGAGCAAAGGTGTTTTCTCTTCTAAGTTATTCTTCATGAGCAAAGGTGTTTTCTTCTTCTAAGTTATTCTTCATGAGCAAAGGTGTTTTATCCTTTAAGTTATTCTTCATGAGCAAAGGTGTTTTTCCCTTCTAAGTTATCCTTTATGAGCAATGCTGACCCCACTTTTACTTCATTCGATTTATCATCTATACATATCTGGTTATAAGGCTCTGGTGTTACTACACGCACACCGGCGGTTTGGCCACCGCGAGGGTGTGCTTTTCCGGAAAAGTGGTACGTTGACCCGTGTACCCCACGCGACGGTGGCGTTAGGAATGGGGGCCCTCATGGGTTGAGGGTGTGAGCGGTGACGCCGAGGCTGGTGCTCGGCGGCCGAGACAGGTGCTCGGCAGAGGGGGGCACCGGGGCAGGGGCCCGGTGCGGTGTTCGGGAAGGGTGCCCAGTTTTTGTTTGGTGCAGGATATGATCGTTGTTGACGGTGTATGAGGGGTGACGGTTGCTCTAGTTACAGTGGTTTGCTTTATTTTAGCTTTCTTTTGCTCATTATGATATTTCTAGTCACTGACTTCCCACTCCGTGACAGGTTTGTCCAGGGGCGAGTGCTAGGGCACCGGTGAGGCCGCGAGGGTGTTGTTCTGACTTTTAGTGACTTCAGATACAGTGACTCTTCTTTCCCTTTTCTTTTATTACTCATGCTAGCTAGTTGTGGATTGCGACACCCCCGTGGGGTCGAAGTGGATGTTGCCTCTTCCCTTTTTCGAATAAACGAATGATTGTTACATTCTTTCTTATTTGGCCATTTTAAACAATGAAAAGCAAAGAAAACCGTTTGCGAAAACTACTTTTAAAACATGGGTGTCGTGTGGGCACCGAATTTTACAAACCTTGTGGAATTTATGTGTTTGCGAACTGTTTTCACAAAGTTCGGCATCGAGTGGGTGCCGTTTTCAAACCCTGTGGATTTATGTGGCTTTCAAACGGTCTTTCCTAAAATGATGGCATCGTGTGGATGCCGCTTTCAAAACCTTGTGATTATTTATCCTTTCAAAACATCGACCTCTATGTTCTAAGTGAATACTAGAATGTCATGTGAGTTGTTTGGTTGTATGTGTACGAGACCCCAACTGATGTGGTTAGAGATTGTATGTGCTACACCTTGTTAGACACTTTGTAATTAAGACGCCGTGCATATACAAAGGAGACTCTGCCCGTTTGCAGAGTGAATTTGTGTATGCGGCGGGTCTGGACACGCACCGGGGAGCATTGGTTTACAAAAAAAAAATATATGGCTGAATTAGGGGCATCGGTGGCTCCTCTTCCGCGCGATTCGAACCCCCGGGGCGTGACAGACCCTCCAGAGGTGTCGAAGTGCACCACGTGCCAACAATCAAGCAATCGGGCCGAGAAGGGATCTGCTCGGCCGGGTTCTCCTCTGGTAACTCTCACACTCGATTGGCTTGGAGGAGTCGAATCGGGATGCGGACGTAGAGGGAAGCTCTCCTCTGCTAACTTCTCGCAATCGCTCGGCCTAGGATGGCCAAAGCAGGGTATGGAGGTAGAGAGAGATTGCCAGTTTCGACTTAGAGTAGCCGAACTAGATGTGAGATAGATAAACACGAAGGGCTAAGGAGCTGATCGTGGGTAGAAGAGACAATAAATGACATGGCTAATGAGCCGATTATGGCTTTATATTGCAAGAATAGGGGATACAAGTAGGAAAAAGTGATAGAAAGATTATAATTAAACCTACTCCTAGGAAAGCAGTAAAGAAAAGCGATAAAAATTAAGTTATCCTACTCCTAGATAAGAAGAAATGCTGGGGTGGTACCGGGCTTACGAGATTGTCAGACCCCTTTTCTTTCGATGGTTTGGGTATTTATGCATATCCCGAACCAAGTTATTAGGTATAGATTTGAATCATCGGCGTAGATTGGGGGAAGTTATCAAATTTTAAGCAACTACTTCCTTTTGAGCCGAATGCCCTTAATTGGTATGGTAGTCGCTTTGCCGTACAGGTTTATTCCCTGATTGTAAGCGCCGGAGCGTAACTCCCGGCGCTTTCCAGTGTTGGGCGACGCTTGCCTTTTTAGGTCAGTTGCGAGATTCGTGCCTAAATCCCGCACTCATTCCTTCCGGAATCTTTTCCTTCTCGGCTCGAGGAACCGAAATGCCGTCTATGACCCTCGCCTCTTTCGTCGCTTGGCTAGTGAGGTCTGTTGGCAGCCGAGTTTGAACGAGATGTTACTTCTCTTCACCGGCTGCTCCTTCTGTCGGCTGATGCTTTTGGCTAGCAGCATATGTCGCATGCCGCATTCTTACGCGACTGAGACCGGTCTGGTCGAGCCGCAAGTTCTCTTTTTCTGGCTCATTTTCCTATCGGCTACCGTTTGTCGGCCGATGGTGTCCGCCCTCTCTTAAGAGGCGAAAAAATTTGGTCTCAACTGGAGGTTTATAAGAAACTTTGGAAAGATTAGCCACCCACTTACTGCAATGCTTAGGAAGGATGTATTCCTTTGGACAGATGCAGCATTTCAAGCTTTCAACCAGCTAAAAGAAACTGTTAGCTCGGCCCCTGTATTGGCACTTCCAGATTTGCAGCTACATTTACCATTGAAACTGATGCTTCTGAGACGGGAGTAGGAGTAGTTTTGTTGCAAGAAGGAAAACCAATAGCACTTATGAGCAAGTCCCTCTCAACAAGGAACAAAGGCACTATCAACTTATGAAAAAGAAATGATGGCAATTGTTATGGCAGTACAAAAATGGAGGCCTTATATTTTAGGAAGACATTTTTTGATAAAAATCGACTATCAAAGTTTTTTTTTTTTTTTGATTAAACAGGGTTAAACCCTATTTGATGGTGAGTTACAGAAGTAACCGAGATGCCCCCCCCCCCCCCCTCACAAGAGGGGGATTAACCCAAAAAAAACAAGAACTAATGTAACAACGTGTACAGAATCTGAACAAGAAAACCAGAAATAACAACAACAACAACAACAGAAAATCGGTAACCAAAACCGCCTCAACGACCACCGCAGCGGCTTCGACCCAAAATAGTGTCACCAACCAGAAGGAAACGGAGAAAACTGATGAGGGCGAACAAGCCCTGCGACCATAGAGATAAAAAAGCCCATGTAAATACTCTTGTTTCAATGAACGAGCATCATATGTTTGTTCAGAATCTTCTTGTTGGCCTTCAATGACTGCATTTGATATAAATACCGCCATTTGCATTCCCATCAGATTTTGTAATATTCTCACGCCAGAAGCCAGGGTCCAGGTGCAAAGGAGTCCAAACAAGATTACCCAGAAAAACTTCTTGCTATATTTCTGAAAAGAAAAATTTGCAGCATTTTTCTTGCAAGAACCAGTTGCCACTCCAAAGCTATCGTTGGTAGCCCTTGTTGCCCATGTTTCATTCATAACCAGACATATATCAAAAAACCCCTCCATACCAATCGGCCCATGCCCAATCACGGAATCGACGAAGCTGCCGTGATTGGGACTATCAATGTGATGATCCGGACTCCCGCAGGAACTGTGCAACATTAAACAGTGACTGTAGGGAGCTTATTCGGTGAAACAGAGCTTGTAGAATCGAAATTGGACATTTAAAATAGACTCGGCATGAAAATCGGAGCAAATGGGATTTTTCGGGGACCTTCGGCAAAATTTCGGATGAGAATTTGGCGAAATGGAAAGCAGATTTGGACTCAGCGCGCGAAAACGATCAAAATGGTATATTTACTTTATTTTTTTCGGCGCCAAAACACTGTTCACCGGAACAGTAACTCCGCCTGCCGGAATTACTGTTCCGGCAACCGGCGGCGACCGGCGGGCGGCGGCAGGCGGCGGCACAGCGGCGGAGCGCGGCAAGAAGCGGCGGCGCGCGGCGAGGGCAGGGGGCGCTGGTGCGCGGTCCACGGCATGGCGTGCACCGGGTGCACCGAAGACTCCCCTTGACACGTGGAGCTTCTCCATTGGTTGGCCGGCTTCTAGAAGCATGTGGGAAGGTGACACGTGGCGCTCCCCTATTGGCTGACAGGATCCGGAAAACCCGGAGCGCGGGCCAGGCACGTGCACCACGTGGACACGTGGCAGTTTTTGATTGGGCTTGCACAGGCTGTTCCCTGTTATGTGGACACTTGGCGCACCCTGGTTGGCCAATTTCGGTGTTTCCTGTTCGGATCCGGATCCGGTGTGGAGCCCAAGATTCCCTTGGCCCATTATAAATAGCATCCCCATCCCTCTCATTTCCCCACCTCAAAATTCAAGCTTTAGAGAGAGAAACTGAAGTTGTGCCCTATACAAAAGTTGTTTCTCTCTCTCCTCTCTCTCTCTTCAAAATTCCAGAATTTCTGGAGTTACAGTTAGTGAGTTATCTGCGACGCGGCGCACTGCGACGGTTCTCTTTTTCGGCCTATTTCCCGTCGCAGTTCAGTCAAAAATTCCCTGTGGGCTAACCAGGAGGAATTTTTGGACGATTTTTGTGGCAGCGCGTTCCTAAGAGGTAAGGCTTCGATTTTCGTGTTGATCACTTCACTCCATTTCGTACTTTTGGCATGTTTCCCGAGGCCTCTTTGACCCCCCTTTTTGCTGTGGAAATTTCTGGACAGCATCGACTTCTCCGATTTTTCTCTTGGCATAGGAGCATCAGATCGAGGCGTTTAAATAGTCGATTTTGATCTACTCTTCGCGAGGAACGCAACCATAATTTTTTTGGATTTTCCTGAGCATTGTTTAGAGGTGAAAAACTCCTCTTTTCCCGTGTTGTTTGGGATTTATATTGAACAGTTGTGCGCTGATTTGCAGGATCTAAGGACTGTGGACAGCTAGGAGGCTTGCTGGGGTGTAGTTTGAGCTGCTCGAGGTGGGCGGTTGTTGCTTACCTCATTTTTGACAAACTCACTGGGATTACTAGAACTCCCCTAAAATTTAATTGACAATTGATGAGAACCACTGGGACAAACTAATATGATAATTGATGAGAACCACTGGGACAAACTAATATGATAATTGATGAGAACCATTGGGACAAGCTAACAGGACAAACTAACAGGACAAACTAACAGGACAAACTAACAGGACAATTGATGAGAACTATTGGGACGAATTAATATGACAATTGACGAGAACCGCTGGGACGAACTCTCCTAAAATTTAACCCCACAGATTATATGGTGACTTATATTGAGACACTGTGATTGGGACAAAGGCTATAATCTCGCATGCAAATAACTTTTATTCAGTAAATCAATCTTCTTTTAAAATAAATATTTGACACTATTTTACAGCTCTTAAAGATAAGACAGTTGCATGCATGACTGAACATCTAGTGAGGCCACTATTTATCGCTACACTATCATATTGGGATCTGAACATGTTTCATTGTTGTCCTTTGCATCCAGATATCTGTTGCTCATGTATGAGCAGGGGTTTGGGATAGTATAGTCAAGTTTGTACTAGATTGTGGACTTGTGGGGTCTTGCGGTGACCGCGGACAGTAGGCGGTCGACCGGATGTTTGTCCTTGCATCAGATTGGGGTTGAGTCTGGTTTATTTTTGCATCAGATTGGGGATCGGGCTTTTTGCTAGTGGATGGAGTTTCCCACTTATTGAGTACTATTGCATCAGTGGATGGAGTTTTCCCACTTTGATCATAGTCATGATCCAGTCCTGCTATTGTGATACTTGTGAGACATATGCTACAGAGATACTTGTGATACTGATGACAGAGATATTTTACTCGTGTGGGTCGCTCCCCTCGAGTGCCACTCCGGAGTGTGTTGCAGACATGCTTAGAGTCTTTGAGACAACTATCCCCTATCGGTGTTATGCGTTGGCCAGCATACCCGATTTGGCAACTATCCCCTATCGGTGTTATGCATTGGCCAGCATACCCGATTTGGCAAGGCACAGCAGGCAGTACCAGTTTTACTAGTGACACAAGACTGAGTTATTTCAGGCAGGCATGTTTGGTATTGTTGCATACAGTCATTTCATGCTACATGACATTTAGAGGCATACTAGTGGTGGTTTCCCTTTATTCAGCAGTTCTGTTTACAGCTTTACCACTTATTCCTTTCTGGCCTCTAGTAGTCCTAGTGGGTGCGTCAGAGTTGAGGTTTTTGCCCACTAGGGGAGGCTACTGGTTTATCTGGTAGTTCTCACCCCCATTGTTCTTTTCTGTTTCTTTCTTCTCCTTTATTTTTGCAGAGTCGTCTGCGGGAGCTGCTAGGCCATCGGCAGCTGATCGAGGTAAGGGGATCGCTGAATAGATAGATCTCCTGGGAGACTGAGAGCTGTTAGATAGATGCTGCACCCTTTACTCAGACTGTGGTATTCTTCTTTTATTTTAGGTCTGGCTTTCGCCAGCTGGATGTACTATTTTGGTGAGCTGGGAGATTATTGTACTTATTACAGCTTTATTTGTAGTTCCAGTCTGAGATACTATGTGGTTCTTCTACTTCAGCTCTGTATTATGCTCTTTTATTGTTTATATTATATCAGAGCAGGTTACCAGCGCTTCGTGTACTCGGAAAATCCCATGTGCACGGCGGATCTGTTGGCGAGCCCGGGTTCCGGGGCGTGACAGATTAAGTTGGTATCAGAGCTTAGGGATAAGTTAGTTGGGACTTAGGAAACCCTAGGCTTCTGGCAGACCCTAGGATGATAGGGCGTGAGAGACGTGACATTTTACGAAAGTCGTTAATTTATTTGTTTGACTCTTCCAAGTAAGTGAAGAGAGACCGACATACCCAATTTCTGGTGAACAGTTATGTTGGCTGCAGACAACATAAAGTCACAGAAATAGGGGAATGTCTTTGACTTTCGCTAGATTGGGTCGTGTGGGGTTTTGTTTTCCTGATTTGTGGCTTCTGGTGACAGCATGTCGCCCCTTCGTCGTATTTCCGCCGGGGGTATTCCCACCCCTTCTGAGGAGCCTGAGCAGGCAGTGTCTGCCGAACTAGGAGAACTGCGGGCCTTGGTGACCCAGTTGGTGGCAAGGAGCTTTCGACAGAACCAGCGCTTGGAGCAGCTATTGGCGCAGAGGAGTAATCCGGCAGTCGAGAAGAGGGCTAGGGCTCCTAAACGGCGTTTTAAGAGAAAATGCCCAGCCCCGGGTGTTGATGGACAGGCCAGTTCTCGGAGACGGCCACGGCTTCGCGGCAAGTGTATTTTCTGCCAGGGACAGCATGCTTATGATACTTGTGATCTGAGGTTTGGCCGCTGTTATCGGTGTGGACAGTCTGGCCACGTCCGAGCTACTTGCCCTTATGCGCCATCGACGGCTCCTTCTTCAGCATCTACTCCTTCTTCATCTCACCAGCAGTCACGGCAGTTGCGAGTTCCTGGCAGTTGTATCTTTTGTGAAGGTCGTCATTTTCCTAGTACTTGTAATCAACGGTGGGGACGTTGCTACCTGTGTGGACAGCCTGGGCACCTACGAGTTACATGCCCTTCGAGGATAACTATGGCACCTACTTCGGCGTTTGTCCCTACCACTTCCCAGCTACGACCGGGAGCTTCACCGACAAACCTTCAAGTAGATCAAGTTTCATTCCCCCGCCCTTCTGGAGAGAGACAGCCGTTGTCGAGCAGTCAGGATGACTTAGCGCTGGAGGAGGATTCTACTATAGCTGACCGAGAAGAAGCAGGTATGATTTACTTTCTGGCATAAGGACTCGTACCTCGTTTATATAGGGGCATCTCTTTTATTTGTAGAGAACGTGCATCATCACATAGGGTTAGAAATAGGACTCTCACCTTGTGCACGGAAGGTGTAGATTCCCGATTGAACTCTGCACATGGTGGAGTGCTGTTAGCCCCGCCCGATTTAGATCGAGTCCTGAATTATGCTAGTAGACCTGTTAGACCTGAGTCAACTGAAGGACTTCGATGTGGTCCTCGGGATGGACTGGCTGGCTCGGTATTTTGCGACTAGTGATTATGCCGCAAGGACCGTCACTTTTAGAGAGCCAGACCCGAAAATATTAGTATACCGGGGATGTCTGAGCGCTTTCTTTGCCTCTATGGTTTCGACTTCCCGGGCAAAGCAGATGATCCGTCGAGGATGTGTAGCCTTTTTGGCTAGTGTTGTTGAGGGGCCTACGGTGGCGCCGGGACTCGGGGATATCCCTATTGCCCGCGAGTTTCCGGATGTTTTCCCACCTGAGCTGACTAGCATGCCGCCAGATAGGGAAATTGAGTTCGTGATTGACGTAGTCCCAGGAACTGCGCCAATCTCTAAGGCTCCTTACCGGATGGCACCGGCTGAGTTGCGAGAGCTTAAGGCGCAACTTCAGGATTTAATGGATAAGGGCTTTATTAGGCCGAGTGTGTCGCCTTGGGGAGCGCCGGTGCTATTCGTGAAAAAGAAGGATGGGTCACTTCGATTGTGTGTGGACTATAGGGAATTAAATAAAGTGACCATCAAGAACAAGTACCCTTTGCCGCGTATCGATGATCTCTTTGATCAGCTGCAAGGGTCTTGTGTCTTCTCTAAGATAGATTTGCAATCCGGTTACCACCAGTTGAAAGTAAAGGCCGAGGATATTCCGAAAACGGCATTTAGATCACGGTATGGGCATTATGAATTTACAGTTATGCCTTTTGGGCTAACTAATGCCCCTGCCGCATTCATGGATTTAATGAACCGGATCTTCCGACCGTACTTAGATCGATTCGTGGTAGTGTTCATTGATGATATCTTGGTCTACTCCCGAAGTGATGCGGAGCATGAGGAGCACTTGAGGATTGTGCTGCAACTTCTACGAGAGAAGAAGTTGTTTGCCAAGCTGGCAAAGTGCGAATTTTGGCTTCGGGAGGTAGTCTTCTTGGGCCATGTGATTTCCGCTGCAGGTGTGGCGGTGGACCCAGCGAAGATTGAGGCAGTCCGTGATTGGCCCCGACCGACGACGGTTTCTGAGGTACGTAGCTTTATGGGTTTAGCTGGGTATTATCGTTGATTTGTGGAAGGCTTTGCGAAGCTCTCCACACCCCTCACTCGTTTGACGCGTAAGGGAGTGAAGTTTATCTGGAGTGAGGACTGTCAAAAGAGCTTTGAGGAGCTGAAGAATAGACTGATGACCGCTCCTATCCTTTCCCTTCCTGTTATGGGAAAAGGGTATGTGATCTACAGTGATGCATCACACAGCGGACTTGGTTGTGTGTTGATGCAGGAAGGGAGGGTAATTGCTTATGCATCAAGGCAACTCAAGGATTATGAGAAGAATTACCCTACCCATGACTTGGAGCTTGCTGCTGTGGTATTTGCACTGAAGCTTTGGCGCCATTACCTATATGGGGAGCATTGT
The DNA here is from genome assembly GCA_029204045.2 of Tillandsia leiboldiana. Lineage (NCBI taxonomy): Eukaryota > Viridiplantae > Streptophyta > Magnoliopsida > Poales > Bromeliaceae > Tillandsia > Tillandsia leiboldiana. The sequence goes on along the minus strand of CM055063.1, from coordinate 52,528,017 downwards.
GAAATCTACACCGACCACAAGAGCCTAAAATACCTGTTCACGCAGAAGGAGTTGAATTTGAGGCAACGTAGGTGGTTAGAGCTATTAAAGGATTATGATGTAGATATTCTCTACCACCCAGGCAAGGCTAATGTGGTCGCTGATGCCTTGAGTAGGAGAGCGGTGCAAAGTTTGTCTATGTTGATCACAGACCAGGCGCCGCTATTAGAGGAGATGAGACGGCTCGAGATAGAGGTTGTGTCCCCTGGGGTCTCTGCTAGACTGACATCTTTAGTCTTGCAACCCACTCTGCTGGACAGGATCAAAGAGAAACAGAGTGAGGACCCCCACTGTGAGGTCCCGGAATCCCCTGCGTAGGGTTGCTGGTTGTTGGGCAGCTTTCGGTCGCCGTTGGGGGTGTTGGTGCGCGTGTTGGGGGCCCAGAATTGGATTTGTGATGCAAGTTGGAATTTGCTTGCATCACTGGAGGCCTGCGTGGGTTGCGCGCAATTTGGACACAAGTGGTGGACCTCGGGCTTAAATTAAGACCCCGTGGGAAGTTGGAGGACCCGTCGGGTGTTTAGAAGTGATTTCGCGCGATTCAGATGTCAAAATTAGACTCCGGGTGAAGTCCGGATAAAAGTTTACCTCTCCGGTCGCCTTCGGGAATTTTTAGAGTTGGAATTTGGTAAATCGGACTTTAAAAATGGACCCGACGCGAAAATCGGATCGAGTGGGCATTCGGCAAATTTTCGGATGGGAATTTGGGAAAATGGACATCGTTTTTGGATTCAGCGCGCGAAATCGCTAAGAATGGACTATTTATTTGTTGGATTTGGAGCCCGGATGAAGTGCGCGTTTTTCGAGGCAAAACGGCACGTTCATCGAGGCGTGGCGCGGCACGGATCCCGAGGTGGGCGGCGGCGCGCTGCGCAGTGCGCGCTAGCTGGCGCGCGTTGGGAACGCGCGCCTGCGCGGATTGCGCAGGGGCCGCCACGTGGCGGCCCCCCGTTGGCGCCCGCGCGGGCGCGGGGGCACGCGCGCCCGTGTAACGGGCGCGTGTCCCGCGCCTGCGCGTGGTGCGGTGCAACGCGCCCGTGTGGCGGGCGCGTTGCCGCGCACCACGTGGCGCCCGGGCGCGTGCGTGAACCCGGCGCACGCGCCCGGTTGTGGACCGGCCGGTTGGGGGGCTCCCATTGGTGGCCGCCGTGCACCGAGCCTGTGGACCCGCCCCGTGAACCACCTTCTCTCTCCCTCCTTTTCTTCTTCTTCTTCCTCCCCGCACCGCATTTTCTCCCTTTCTTTCTTTCTTCTGCACCCGAGAGCGAGAGGGAGTGAGGGAGGGGGATTGCGTGAGGTGCGGCGGCGCGTCGTGGACCTCGTTTTGCGTGCGAGGTCGCCCGGCGGAGCGTTTCGGCGACGGCGGCGCTAACGGGTAGGTCCCGTGTGTTGGTTTTACTGTATTTTTGTACAGTTTTCGGGGCGACCTTCTGGACTGTAATTAACCCTCTTGCTCTTTTCTGTGTCCGGCACCGTGCACCGTTTTGCGTGCGGACTCCGGCACCGTGCACCGTTTTGCGTGCGGACTCCGTTTTGCGTGCGGTTTCCGGCACCGTGCACCGTTTTGCGTGCGGATTCCGGCGCCGTGCACCATTTCGCGTGCGGACTCCAGCATCGTGCACCGTTTTGCGTGCGGACTCCGGCACCGTGCACCGTTTTGCGTGCGAACTCCGTTTTGCGTGCGGTTTCCGGCACCGTGCACCGTTTTGCGTGCGGATTCCGGCGCCGTGCACCGTTTCGCGTGCAGACTCCGTTTTTGGTGCGGACTCCGGCAGCGTGCTCCGTTTTGCGTGCGAACTCCGGCGGCGTGCTCCGTTTTGCGTGCGGACTCCGACGGCGTGTCCCGTTTTACGTGCGGATCGCGTGGAGGCCAATTGCAAGTGTCTACGAGCAATTGGTGGCAAATCGAGGTGGGTGGCCTTATCTCCAAGTTTTATGGACTGTACAGTATTTCTACTGATGTAGGATTATGCATGATAGTTTATTTCATTGTGTAGTATGCTAGATTGTAGGAATTGTTATTCCTTTTATTATCTGTTGATACAGCTATCTTGGAACTTGACCTAGCACCCCCGTCATATGTTGCATGTGTAACCAGACCAGTAGAAAACCCTCACTTGGGCTAGGGTTAATTATGTTTAGACACCCACACTGTTTTGCTATCCCTGAACATAGTGTTATCCTCGCCCGGGTAGTGGGCCGAGAGGTCGGGATTTTCTTTTAGTGTGGGATGCGTTTGCACTCGTGCTTGGGAGCAGAGTGGAGTCTGGTAGTGGTAGCGGGTTGCTTATCTGTGCCGGGAGCCGTTTGGGTATACGGTAGTCCCGAGAGGTCTTGTTTCCCTGTTGCACAGTCGTGGGAGAGAGCCGTTGAGTAGACGGTAGTCCCGGGCCGTCGAGTATCTTCCGGTCCGTCTTGTTGGGAACCGTTGGGGTTGACGGTGGTCCCAGGTCGTTGAGTGTTGTCCGACCTGTTTTGTTACCCTGAGTTGTGGGTCGTTTCTGGCTGTGGAGTATCTCCAGCCAGTGAGCCTTGTGCTGCGAGCCGTTGGTGAGGCTAGCGTCTCGTGTTTCGAGTTAGCCGAGCAGCTGAGTCGTCGAGAGTGCTCCGACTGTTGTGCGAGGTATTTGGGGATCTTGAGCCCTACCGTTCTGAGAGTGAGCGTGGATTTTGACTAGCCTGCATATGCCTATGTTTGATACTCTATGCCGCGCCGTTCTACTCAGTTGGAGTCGCGTCCTGAGATGCCGCTGTGGATACGATGGTTGGCCTGTTGAGGCAGTCTTCCGCAGTTGAGGCAGCGATGGGCCTGTTGAGGCAGTTTTGCGCGAGGGATGAGTTAGTAGGACAGGACGCCCCACGTAAATCCCGTCCTCATGTGGATGTGTGGTAGTGGGCAGGAGCGTTCCTAGTCGTCGGGCGCAGGCTTGACTGGACCTTTGAGGTAGTCAGTTCGTTTGGGTCGTTTGAGCACCTTGGGTGCGAGTGGTCTCTTTTACTTTCATCTGTTCCACTTTTGAGAGTCTGGTTAGAGGCATGGTAGCTGTAGAGTAGTTTCAAGCTTTTCTTTCAGATTTCTTTGCCTGTTATCTTTCGCCTCTAGTAGACTTGGTGGGCAGACCGTTGGGCTTGTTGACGGTACCCACTGAGAACTACTGTGGGAAGTAGTTCTCACACCCGTCGTGGTGTCTTTTTCCCAGGGACTTCTTCTTCTGTTCCTGTGCTCCTGTTGCTGATCCTTCGGACCGAGGCGAGGGAGTCGCGAGCTTGTTCCCTACCCGTCGTTGGAGTGTAGCGGTACCCCCCTTCAGAGGAGAGCTTCGGTTGATAGTTTACTTCTTCTTCTTCTGTTGAGAGACCTTTGTAGAGAGGTATAGAGTTGTACTTTATTTTTCAGTTTGAGAGACTGATGTTGTGAGGATATTTTCTTGTATCGAGGGGTTGTACACTGATGTACTTTTTGGAGATATCTCCCTTTTGAGTTCTGTATTAGAGGATTTTGTATATGATAGTATTCGGGGAGATGGATATTGTATTTTTTTTCAGTTGTACAGTGTTTGGACTTCAGTTTTAGTAGTCTACTTTCAGCTCTCTGATATCTGTTTACTGTAGTTGGTTCTTTCTGCAGGTTAGACGCTTCGTCTGTACGGCAGTTTCCGTACAGATGGCGGATCTGTTGGCGAGCCCGGGTGGCAGTTTCCACCCCGGGGCGTGACACCCACTTCGCCAGGATTAGAGATCATATTCCGAGTGATCAGTCAGGGGACTTTACGGTAGATGCCTCGGGAGTACTGAGGTACAGGAACCGAGCATGTGTGCCAATAGATGTGGAGATTAGAGAACAGATATTGCGAGAGGCCCATTATACACCTTATACCCTACATCCTGGTGGGACTAAGATGTATAAGGACCTCAAGGCACACTTCTGGTGGAAAGGCATGAAAAGGGATATCGGGAGGTTTGTGGCTCAGTGTTTAACTTGTCAGCAGGTAAAAGCTGAGCATCGAGTGCCAGCTGGCAAGTTACAAAGTCTCCCAATTCTCGAGTGGAAATGGGACCACATTACAATGGACTTTGTGGTCGGACTACCGAGGGCGCAGGGAGGAGCAGATGCTATCTGGGTAGTTGTAGATAGACTTACCAAGTCGGCGCACTTTCTGCCCATGCAGACTACGTGGCTACTTGAGCGACTAGCCCAGCTATATCTAGATGAGATAGTTAGATTACATGGAGTACCAGCCTCCATTGTATCAGATAGAGACCCGAGGTTTGTTTCACGTTTCTGGATGAGTTTGCAGACAACCTTGGGAACTCAGCTTAGGTTCAGTACTGCTTTTCATCCGCAGACGGATGGACAGTCAGAACGGACGATACAAATCCTGGAGGACATGCTGAGGGCTTGTGTCTTGGATTTCGGCGGAGGGTGGATTCGACATTTATCCTTGGCTGAGTTCGCATACAACAATAACTTTCAAGCGAGCATTCAGATGGCTCCGTTTGAAGCATTGTATGGACGCAAGTGTCGGTCACCACTTTATTGGAGTGACGTGGGCGAGAGGCGGACCTTGGGACCAGATGTATTGATAGAGGCAGAGGAGAAGGTCCGAGTGATTCGAAAGCATCTTCAGACCGCCCAAAGCCGACAGAGGAGCTATGCCAATGTACGGCGACGAGATTTAGAGTTTCAGGTTGGTGATCATGTATTCCTGAAAGTCTCGCCGTCCAAAAGAATCAGGAGATTCGGCATTCGTGGAAAGCTTAGCCCCCGATACATTGGACCCTTTGAGATATTAGAGCGTATCGGGCCAGTTGCCTACCGACTTGCACTTCCTCCGAGGCTGGCTGGTGTCCACAATGTATTTCATGTTTCTACTCTGAGGAGGTATGTCTTCGACCCGTCGCACGTCATCGATTTCACACCGCTTGAGATCAGCAAGGATTTGAGGTATGAGGAGCGCCCACTGCGAATTCTGGATCGAGAGGTGAGAGAATTGCGCAGTCGGACCATTCCCTATGTGAAGATCCTATGGAGCAATCATGACGAGCGCGAGGCTACATGGGAGCTCGAGTCGGAGATGAGGGATGCTCACCCCTACTTATTCGAGACATCGGACTGAGGATTATTGTTTAGTCTCGTTTCGAGGACGAAACTCTTTTTAGTGGGGGAGGATGTGATGATCCGGACTCCCGCAGGAACTGTGCAACATTAAACAGTGACTGTAGGGAGCTTATTCGGTGAAACAGAGCTTGTAGAATTGAAATTGGACATTTAAAATAGACTCGACACGAAAATCGAAGCAAATGGGATTTTCTGGGGACTTTCGGCAAAATTTCGGATGAGAATTTGGAGAAATGGACAGCGGATTTGGACTCAACGGGCGAAAACGATCAAAATGGTATATTTACTTTATTTTTTTCGGCGCCAAAACACTATTCACCGGAACAGTAACTCCGGTGCCGGAATTACTGTTCCGGCACCGGCGGCTACCAGCGGGCGGCGGCAGGCGGCGGCACAGCGGCGGCGCAGCGGCGGAGCGCGGCGCGGGCAGGGGGCGCTGGTGCGCGGTCCACGGCATGGCGTGCACCGGGTGCACCGAAGACTCCCCTTGACACGTGGAGCTTCGCCATTGGTTGGCCGGCTTCTAGAAGCATGTGGGAAGGTGACACGTGGCGCTCCCCTATTGGCTGACAGGATCCGGAAAACCCGGAGCGCGGGCCAGGCACGTGCACCACGTGGACACGTGGCAGTTTTTGATTGGGCTTGCACAGGCTGTTCCCTGTTATGTGGACACTTGGCGCACCCTGGTTGGCCAATTTCGGTGTTTCCTGTTCGGATCCGGATCCGGTGTGGAGCCCAAGATTCCCTCGGCCCATTATAAATAGCATCCCCATCCCTCTCATTTCCCCACCTCGAAATTCGAGCTTTAGAGAGAGAAACTGAAGTTGTGCCCTATACAAAAGTTGTTTCTCTCTCTCCTCTCTCTCTCTTCAAAATTCCAGAATTTCTGGAGTTACAGTTAGTGAGTTATCTGCGACGCGGCGCACTGCGACGGTTGTCTTTTTCGGCCCATTTCCCATCGCAGTTCAGTCGAAAATTCCCTGTGGGCTAACCAGGAGGAATTTTTGGACGATTTTTGCGGCAGCGCATTCCTAAGAGGTAAGGCTTCGATTTTTGTGTTGATCACTTCGCTCCATTTCATACTTTTGGCACGTTTCCCGAGGCCTCTTTGACCCCCCTTTTTGCTGTGGAAATTTCTGGACAGCATCGACTTCTCCGATTTTTATCTTGGCGTAGGAGCATCAGATCGAGGCGTTTAAGGAGTCGATTTTGATCTACTCTTCGCGAGGAACGCAACCGTAATTTTTCTGGATTTTCCTGAGCATTGTTTAGAGGTGAAAAACTCCTCTTTTCCCGTGCTGTTTGGGATTTATATTGAACAGCTGTGCGCTGATTTGCAGGATCTAAGGACTGTGGACAGCTAGGAGGCTTGCTGGGGTGTAGTTTGAGCTGCTCGAGGTGGGCGGTTGTTGCTTACCTCATTTTTGACAAGCTCACTGGGATTACTGGAACTCCCCTAAAATTTAATTGACAATTGATGAGAACCACTGGGACAAACTAATATGATAATTGATGAGAACCACTAGGACAAACTAATATGATAATTGATGAGAACCATTGGGACAAGCTAACAGGACAAACTAACAGGACAAACTAACAGGACAATTGATGAGAACTATTGGGACGAATTAATATGACAATTGACGAGAACCGCTGGGACGAACTCTCCTAAAATTTAACCCCACAGATTATATGGTGACTTATATTGAGACACTGTGATTGGGACAAAGGCTATAATCTCGCATGCAAATAACTTTTATTCAGTAAATCAATCTTCTTTTAAAATAAATATTTGACACTATTTTACAGCTCTTAAAGATAAGACAGTTGCATGCATGACTGAACATCTAGTGAGGCCACTATTTATCGCTACACTATCATATTGGGATCTGAACATGTTTCATTGTTGTCCTTTGCATCCAGATATCTGTTGCTCATGTATGAGCAGGGGTTTGGGATAGTATAGTCAAGTTTGTACTAGATTGTGGACTTGTGGGGTCTTGCGGTGACCGCGGACAGTAGGCGGTCGACCGGATGTTTGTCCTTGCATCAGATTGGGATTGAGTCTGGTTTATTTTTGCATCAGATTGGGGATCGGGCTTTTTGCTAGTGGATGGAGTTTCCCACTTATTGAGTACTATTGCATCAGTGGATGGAGTTTTCCCACTTTGATCATAGTCATGATCCAGTCCTGCTATTGTGATACTTGTGAGACATATGCTACAGAGATACTTGTGATACTGATGACAGAGATATTTTACTCGTGTGGGTCGCTCCCCTCGAGTGCCACTCCGGAGTGTGTTGCAGACATGCTTAGAGTCTTTGAGACAACTATCCCCTATCGGTGTTATGCGTTGGCCAGCATACCCGATTTGGCAACTATCCCCTATCGGTGTTATGCATTGGCCAGCATACCCGATTTGGCAAGGCACAGCAGGCAGTACCAGTTTTACTAGTGACACAAGACTGAGTTATTTCAGGCAGGCATGTTTGGTATTGTTGCATACAGTCATTTCATGCTACATGACATTTAGAGGCATACTAGTGGTGGTTTCCCTTTATTCAGCAGTTCTGTTTACAGCTTTACCACTTATTCCTTTCTGGCCTCTAGTAGTCCTAGTGGGTGCGTCAGAGTTGAGGTTTTTGCCCACTAGGGGAGGCTACTGGTTTATCTGGTAGTTCTCACCCCCATTGTTCTTTTCTGTTTCTTTCTTCTCCTTTATTTTTGCAGAGTCGTCTGCGGGAGCTGCTAGGCCATCGGCAGCTGATCGAGGTAAGGGGATCGCTGAATAGATAGATCTCCTGGGAGACTGAGAGCTGTTAGATAGATGCTGCACCCTTTACTCAGACTGTGGTATTCTTCTTTTATTTTAGGTCTGGCTTTCGCCAGCTGGATGTACTATTTTGGTGAGCTGGGAGATTATTGTACTTATTACAGCTTTATTTGTAGTTCCAGTCTGAGATACTATGTGGTTCTTCTACTTCAGCTCTGTATTATGCTCTTTTATTGTTTATATTATATCGGAGCAGGTTACCAGCGCTTCGTGTACTCGGGAAATCCCATGTGCACGGCGGATCTGTTGGCGAGCCCGGGTTCCGGGGCGTGACAATCAAAGTTTAAAATATCTTTGTGAACAAAGAATTACTGCACCCAGCCAATAGAGATGGCTAGCAAAGCTAATGGGATATGATTATGAGCTAGTCTACAGGAATGGAAAGGACAACATAGTTGCTGATGCTCTCTCTGGAAGGCCTAGCATTGCGGCAATATCAGTTGTTAGCACTGGATTTCTGCAATAGGTGTAGGAAAGTTGGAACTTCGATGCCAAAAAGACGACCAATGTGATGCTTCTTCTAATGCCTCCCTCCATTCTTTATCATCACCAAGTAAATCAAGAGCATTACATGCGGAACGAAATGTGTCGTGTACAATATCATCTACAATCCTAATTTCTAGGTAATTTCGTGGACCTCTCACTACATTTAAAAGAATTCTTAAGAAATATAATTCTCATGCATTTGGATGTATATAAACTATTCTGCTAATACGATATCCTTGTTTTCGTCTAGTTCAAAATTTATCTTTTTTATGCCACACCCATTTTGTGGGGAATTTGGTGTATGTAAGTTGGCGCGCATCGTCACGTGCAACATTAGTATGCATCCATTTAGTCAACATCGACTTCTCAATATTAGGGTGGTTCAAAACGTCAACTAAATTTTGCGAACCATAATATGTCACATTATTCATCATGGGTAGGTGAATAGACAAACGCTCAATGAATGGTTGTCTAAAATGGATGTCAAATTCAAATAGTCGCCAAGTAACTGTTAGAAATTTTGCGCAAAATAAACGCAGCGGAAAAAAAAAAATCAAATAAACAAATATTTGAAAAACTTGAGATTCGATCTAAAAAACCACGCAAAATAGGATCCCTCATGTATTTAAGATTAAACGAAGAACAAAGATCTAATCTTCACCTTTGCGCGGGGAGATCTACACCGCAATTTGATGATCGTGAAATTTGGTTCTCTTGAAGCCGCACACGCATCCGGCCTCTACGGGTATCCACAAGAGGTTGTCGATCTGATCGAAATTCTCACCGGGGTGCTAGCTCCCTTGCAGAGAACGTCTTTCTTTTAATGTGGATATTTAGAAAAGAGAAAGACGAGAAAAAAAAATGACAGCTAGAGTTTTCTCTTTTCCTTTTTTTCTCTTAAAGAAAACTCATACGTATAAAGAGGGATATAATCCCTTTTATAATTATTAAGATAAACATTGAGAAAACTCATATGCATAGATTTAAGTTTATCTTATCCCTAATCGGTTCAATCGATTAAATCCTAATTTAATTCGACTTGAACTCAATCCTAATTTGATCAAATCAAATCATTAATGCAACATTTGTACTTAAGTCCTCTCACAACTTACTAACTATTAGTAAGTCCTCTCTTGCAACATTTGCACTTTAATATCCTTAATTTGTAACAATTACAAATTAGTCTAATTATCAACATATTGATAATTAAGTCCTCAGGCGATTCAAAAATCGTGATTCAACTATCCGATCAGTCATAACCTCTTATGTGTGTGACCCCATATGTTATATTCTATTTGGTAGTGAGATATATTGTGATCACCATCAATAATATCGTTGAAACTCTTTTCAGTGGGTTAGAACAGTTTAAACTCAGCCCAATAAGAATTATCGATCATCCGGATAATTCTCGTGAGTCCCACAATCCACCAGTGACGCCTAGCAGCATGTAGTGGCATTCTAGTAGAGTGGAATACTGAACCTCTAGGTGCAGTTAACGTGTGATACAATCCTTCTATCCGGAGTTCCGACTAGACGGAGGTCATGGAATTGCTCGTCAAACCCCACCATCTGTCAAATTTATTCGACTCGAGTTTCTAATATCGGAAACCCTTTCCGTTATTTACTCTGCCTTGGCCAAGATCTTATGAACTCGGTCTCATAAATCATATAGGACTAACTCTCTTATCTACTAAGGGCGATAGATTCCATATAGGTGTACACCCTATTCCTACAACGAACCTACTGCAGCCAACATGCACTGCAAGGGCCCGAATGGCTAGGGACCAAGTGTATGTACAGTCAAACTACAGTAGCCCCATTATGAATAGCCGAGACACCGCAGGTCAAAGGATCAGTCACACTACTGCAACATCGAGTAAGTCACTGACGAGTGAGTAGACATCCAAGTGACTTCTCGTAATAGTCACGCTCAGTACCCTTGTTCTCTAACAACCACCTACACATTCGCTCTAGTGTCCCCACACTGTTGACTCGAGACTCGTCTACCCTAAAAGGGAAGCGACCTGTGCACCAATATCACCGGATCAATCACTGTCCCCGTGATGATCCATCGATCGAGAGCATTTAGGAATTAATCTTTAATGATAAATGTCTCAAATTCTCAACTCTTGAGAATATGTATCATCAACTTAATTATTCCTTGGATAATTCATGGACACATATACAATATGAATGTAAATAAAAACCCAATAAGATTCATAATGTAAAATATCAAATACAAATTTATATCCTAGAAAGAAAACATGTGTCGGCCAGATTGGCTTCTACGGCATACATCTAACAGTAACTTCATATGCTGATAAATAGCGACAATCTAAGTATTGTTGTACTTCATCAACATATGTAGGATGCCGTGTAGAAGTTGATTTGTTATAGCTCAAATTATTTTCTATAACAACAACAGCTCTATCCGGACCTTTATTTACATACTTGAATAAATATTTGATGAGTCTCGATTTATTACACTATTCAACATTAATATGAGCTTGATATTTGACGATCAATCGTAAATTATGTGGGATGACAAATCTATTATCAAGTTGAATACCGGCTTTTAAAATATATTCACCATTATCTCTTCTCCTATAAATGGGAAAAATATCCGGAGTTATCACTATTTCACTCTTATATTTTTTCAAAAAATATTTTGAACATGGCCCTTGATCATACACGGTACTCCTGGTTTACTTGCTCCACATGGTCCGTGCATCATAAATTTTCTAACAGCTGCATACCCGATTGGATCACAAACCTTATCAAGTATTTTTGCGGAGATGATCGAATTTATTTCCGTAGTCATTAAGTATTTATGGTCTGCGCGTAACCATATTAAAATATGAACATGAGGGAGGCCTCTTTTTTGGAATTCCACCGTATATAATTCTGGAGATAAGTCGCGGAATAGGTGGAGGAGGATGAAGAGATGGGGAAAGGAAGCGGAAAAAATTATTAATTGATAAGTATGTGGTATATTTGAGGAGGAACTATTAATTGTTAAGTGCATATCATATTTAACAACTACATACCTGCAACTGATTGCCCGAAAAAAAGACCCTTCTTGATATCATTCATCAAAGCTTCTAATTTTAGCTTAAATAATCTGCTCACAATATCAGGTCTATTCTCGGCTTTTTGTCCAGAAATAAATTGCAAAGCATCTCGAATTTTAGGCCACTGTGCATTGCAGGTAAATGTAACAAATAAATTAGGAAGCCCACAGTGTTTGCATATAGCAATATTATCTTGATAATTTTGAATCATGTAGCGAGGACCGGCTGTGAAACTCGAGGGTAATATAATTCTTTTACCAATGGCATCCCCATTTACATCTCCTTCAACAACAGCATCTCTTATACCTTTATATATTTCAGATCTTAAATTAGATTGATTTCTCCTAATATATTGAAGCCTCTCTTCTTCAACACATGAAAAAGCATCAACAATATATTGCTGAAAAAACGTACCCCCTCGTATCAATGTGTTTCACTCACCTATTCTGTTCTAAATTCTGTAAGCATAAAATTCACGCATTGTAATATATTGCCTAGAATTCGTTTTCTTTCGTGATGTTTCTTTACACTGTATGCCAAGCCTAAAATCGTCCTCACCATATGAAAATAAGATGGGGTATTGCATTGCCATAAAAGAATGGTGTAAATCACTAATACATTTTAACCCCTCAGTTTTATGTTCGACAATAATATCAAGTTGTCGATCCGCACCGCCCAAATCACCTACTATCAAACCAGCAATCTCAGCATCGGTAGGAGTGTTATATTGTTCTGAATTTTCTCTACGTGCACCAATTAAACGCAATTTCATAGGTAAGAAATCATTTTGTACAAAACGATCTCTTGTCATCCTAAATGCTTTAACCACTTCATTTTTCATATCAAACATATATAACAATTCCAGCACAACATTTCTATTAGACAGGTTGGCCTGGTGGTTTCTTTTTTTCTGTAGTACGGCAACAGCAGCATTAAGGTGATAACACCAACAACATATGTAAGAGAAGAGAATAGTAAGTGCAAGCAAAAAATAGGGAAAAATTTGTTTTACTCAAAGTGCCTTACCATGAAGGAAGAGAAATACCATATGTAAACTCAAAATCTGACCAAAACACCAAATCACTCAAGATAATGACAACTAAAGAGTAGAGCTTTTTTGGGGGGGGGGGGGGGGGGGAGGGCTCAGAAAAATATGCAGGTAATCATGTGAGTCTAGAAGCATAACCAATTTCCCACGAAATTCGTCTTAATAAGACTAACAATTATCTCCAACTCATTACGTAAAGAGCATCTCTTTTGTATTAAAGAAAAAGCTATCCAAAGCCACCCCTCTTCTGTATTATGAACATGAAAAGAGAGAAAACAGAAACCGTGTGCAACAGCAAGGAACGGAGGAAAGAGGGAAGGGTTTGGGAACAGGGAATGAGAGCATGAAATGTTGGCACAGCAAGGTTCGAGAAGGCAACACGCGGGCAAAGGGAACTCAAGATTTATAGTATGTATAGGCAAATGTATAAATGTATAGATTATGCCAAAAGTAGTTTCCGAGCAAATAAGCTTCGGTAGACTCAACGATCATCTCTAACTGGTTGCCCAAACAGTAGGCCTTCCAAAGTTAGTTTTCTTCTGCATTATCATCATTGTCATAAAAAAAAAGGAAGAAATGAAGGTAAAGATACATAAAAGGCTAATCAAATATTTTGATCATAGGATTAAAAAAGAGAGAGTAGAAGCTCAGAGAGTAGGGAAAAAGCAGTACTAAATTAAGGAGTGCCAAAATCAGAAATTGTTAAAAAAATGATTGGAACTCATAATTTCATAAGATGAATTGGTGCGATCATTATTAGCATCTTTATTTTTCTTCTGGTATATTAAAAGCTCTGTCGATTTGTTCTACAACTTGTCTTTTAAGTTTTATCTTTGAGAAGATTTTTGTGTTTTCTAATGTCTCAGTTCTCAATAAATATGTATAGTGATGTAATTTTATCTCCACTTTCCTTGTTCCCATAAGCCTGGCAGCATTCGATTACAATTTGTCTTTTAAGTTTCATCTTTGAGAAGATTCTTGTTTTTCTACTACCTCAGTTCTCAATAAATATGCATAGTGATGTAATTTTATCTCCACTTTTCTTGTTCCCATAAGTCTGGCAGCATTCTATTGTGGTTGTCCTATGTTAGAACAACATTCCTTTTTTTTTTTTGGCTATAATATAACTGGTCTTCCATGGAAATGAGCAAAGTTGACACAAAATGATATCCCAGTTCCTGCAAATAAAAGAATCACTTTTCTGAAAATAGAGATTTCAAAAATCATACCAGGGTCCTCAACATTTTGGCATATTTTCATTTGGCCCATAACAATCAATAGGTTCAAAAACACAGAGTATTATATTAGCGCCATTCAAATCCTACGATATATATAGCCCCAATTTCTTTTTTTCTCGTTGATCATCCAAGTCATATGATACTACATCAATCACAAACCATTCTCTCATGAATTCACCCTGAATCTGTATAGGTAGTTGCTCAAATCAAGTGTAATTGGACTCTAATACATTCCAAGTATAACAATTTAGCATCTAATGTTATTTCCCCATTCAATATCAAGTAATTCCTTACCGTCATCATAATTCAAACCTCAAAAATCTGGCCGATCAGGATACTCCAACGAATATGCTACTTGCATCTCTTTCCTATGGTAGACTAACTGAAGCAGTTCATAGTTACACAGAATTAAATACATTCTGCCATTTTTTTTTTGCCTCCGTTTTTTCCCGTTCCAGGACCCCAAATTCTGCCATTTTTTTTCCTTTTTTTTCCCTTTATATTCGGCTCTCTTTTTTTCCTCCTTTTTTTTCCCTTTACATTCACATACCATTTAATTTGGGGCTATATATATCCTACGATATATATAGCCCCAATTTTTTTTTTCTCGTTGATCATCCAAGTCATATGATACTGCATCAATCACAAACCATTCCCTCATGAATTCACCCTGAATCGGTATAGGTAGTTGCTCAAATCAAGTGTAATTGGACTCTAATGCATTCCAAGTATAACAATTTAGCATCTAATGTTATTTCCCCATTCAATATCAAGTAATTCCTTACCGTCATCAAAATCCAAACCTCAAAAATTTGGCCGATCAGGATACTCCAACGAATATGCTACTTACACCTCTTTCATATGGTAGACTAACTGAATCAGTTCATAGTTACACAGAATTAACTACATTCTGCCATTTTTTCTTTGCCTCATTTTTTTCCCGTTTCCGAACACAAAATTCTGTCCCTTTTTTTTCCCTCTTTTTTTCTACCACAAATTCTGCCATCCCCCCACCCCCACCCTTTTTTTTTCCCCTTTATATTCGGTTCTCTTTTTTTCCTCCTTTTTTTTCCCCTTTACATTCACATGCTCACGCCCCCCTCGGACCCCCCCCCCCCCCCCCCCCCCCCCCCCCCCCCCAAATCATAAATCCTAGATAAATTCTTAGGCAACCAACACAGAAAGTACAACAGGACAGTCAGTAAAAAAAAAGATTATATAAATAGGATCATTTTTAAGCAGGAAGTAATGTTAAATACGCATGGTAGAGTTTATTTTAATAAAACCTAAATCAAACCAAAAAAGAGCAAGCAGATGACCATAACATATACAACATCTTCACAAACACTGCTCAGCTCCTCATTCCTAATCCCAAAGGACAAAAGGGATTAAGGGAACATAAGGAGGAGAGGGACATCATGAAACAGGAAGTACCGGCAAGTAATAAAAAGGGGAAGTCCAACACCAACTTACTATATACAGGACATAATGAAAGAGAAGAAAAACAAAGGAAAGATCATGTTCAATCAAGAGGAAGATTCAGCTTCGGCAGGATGACGCGCAACGACGGTGTGGCCCGCATGGAGATGGTCGATGATTGAACGGTATTCATCGATTGTGCGGCGCATGCTGGCTGTTGCCATGTGGTGTGTCCACATTGGCCGGTTCTATTTTTGACTCAATCCATATGATATTTGGATTAGGATTTATCCTTTTGTGTTAAGGATAAGATCGGGATTTATCCTTATAGGTTAAGGATAAGGATAGGATTTATTCTTATGGGTTAAAGATAAGAATATGTTTCTTATTGGTTAAGAAACATATCTTAACCCATATCCTAACCGATATTATCTTATCTCTACGTGAAAAAAAGAATATCCTAAGGAGTCCTAATAATCTATAAATAGAACCCCTTCCCTCATACGTTGAGATATATGATATATGATATACGATATACGATACACAAGAAGAAAAAGGATTTTCTTCTTTCTCATTCTCTCTTTACGTTCTCTCATTCTCTCTCTACGTTCTCTTCTGGGTTTCCACCTTCGTTCCCGGGGTTTTGGAGTGTGGACATAGAAGAGAACTCTGGTAGCCCTCTTCACATCCGATTCGATATGCAACCAGAAGATTCATGCAATCAGGAGATTCGTGGAGAGTCAAGAATTATCAAGACTAGGACGATCCAAAAAGGCTAGTAAAACAAGCTACCCGATCCGGCTTTTGGTTCCTGGATACGTTGGCTATCCAGTTTGTAAGTTTCCGCTGCCCTCTAATTCCAACAATTGGTATCAGAGCCAATTTGCTTGTTTTCGTCTGAGATCATGCATGTGTTTGCTTGTTTCAAAAAAAAAAAAATTATTTCGTTGATTTTTTTTTTTTTTTTTCGTAGATTAGTTCTACAAAATTTTATTTTTCGTTATTTCTATGTGAAATCGAATTAAAATATATAAATAAAAGATAAAAAGAAAACTAAATTAGTTTTTAGTTTTTTAATCTTTTATGTTGATCACGAAACACAATTTTTTTATTATTTACATATGTTGTAAATATTTTTTTTAATTTTTTTTTATCTGTTGTAAATAATTTTATTTATTTTTTTATTTACATATGTTGTAAATATTTTTTATACATAAAAAAAAAAAAAAAAAGTTGGCACCGGACCCCGCAGGCGGGCTCGGGGCCCGCGCGCTGGGCGCTGGGCCCGGCCCGGCTTACAGCCACAAGCGGGCTCGGGTCCTGTGCTACGGGCGCAGGTCCTGGCCCGGCCCGTAGCGGGCCAACGGGCTTGGGCCCCGCGCTACGGGCGCAGGGCCCGGCCCGGCCCGCCTCCTCTGCGGGCAGGCGCCGGCCCATCGCGCTGGGTGCGCGTGGCTGGCCCGGCCTGAGTGGCTTCCCGCAAATTTTTTTAATTTTAAGAAAATAAGTTTTTTTTATGGTCCTATGTGGTGCAATTTTTTTTATGCGATTTTTTTTATGCTCCTATGTGGTGCAATTTTTTTTTTATGTGATTTCTTTTATGCTCCATGTGGTGTGAAGTTTTTTTATTTACCTGTGAGATTTAAATAAAAAAATAAATAAAAAAATAAAATATGCATATGTTGTATATCTTATATCTTGTGTGGATGTAAACTTTAATGCTTTTGTGGCTTGTTAGGAGTCCTTATATGCCTTTTTTTGTGCATATAAGTACTTGTGTTCTTTCGGTGTTTTTTCCACAAAATTTAATTTTAGAAAAGCGGGTTCGGCGTGTGCAGCATTCCTTTAGAATATGGTTCACTTTGATGTACATCTTTGTAGTGATGTAGTAGGCTTTATTTCTGCAAATGTAATGTAATAATTAAGGTCATGTAAGAGGAATGTGTTTTGCACACCATCGACGTTTTTCAAATTAAATTTTGGCACAAGCATTTATTTTTTATTATTTTATATGTGTGATATGAATTCTCTAAGATAAGTTCTTAAAATTTTTTTAAAAGATGTGTTCTTTTAAAATGGATGAGTTCCGATTTTTTTTGAATAAGTTTCAAAATTAAATAAGAAAAAATTAATAAGATTGAAATTTTTGAACCGACACTGGGTGATGATTATGAGCCTAGAGAAATTTTCGATCCCGTTGTGAAGGAGATATTTTTTCAATCTTATTAATTTTTTGAAATATGTGCCTAATGTCCAAACCTGTTTTTTGAATGTAGTGAAATGGCTTCCAGAAATGTTATAGCTGACCTCACGAGGGGTGATAAACTAAACGGAAAGAATTATGACATATGGCACAGAAAAATGCAATACCTGCTTAATGAACAAGGAGTTCTTGAAACTCTCTCTGTCAAAAAGACCGTGCCTCTAGATAACTCTACTGCAGAACACCAGCATGAGCAGGATGTCTATGACAAATGGTTCAAGGAGGATCGTAATGCTCGGTATACTATGTTGTGTGCCATGCAGGATGACCTCATTGGACAGTTTGAGACATTTAAGACTGCCAAAGACATGTGGGAAAATCTGAAGATTGCTTTTGGGCAAACTTCAGTTACGAGGCTGCGTGCCCTAAATCTAAAGTTTCAGCAGTACATTAAGGACCCGAAGCACTCAATGGTTGAGCACCTTCGTGTGATGAGCACCATGATTCGGGACCTTAAGGCTGCTGGAAATGAGCTCAACGATGAGCAACAGGTTCTCGCAGTGATTCGTTCACTACCGGACCCTGAATGGTCCCAGATGAAGCTCCTGATGACGCACAGTGAGGGCATTAAAACGTTTAATGACATATCACGTCATCTCGAGCTTGAGGCAGAACGCTTGGATGCGAACAGTTCTGTCGCTCTTGTTGCACGCTCTGAGAAGCGCGGTGGGATTGCACCCAAGCGCAAAAAGGGTTACAACAATGGAGCGCAGAAAAGTAAAAATCAAATTCCTCATGGTGGAGTTGGAAAGCGCGGCAGAGGCAAGCGCGCTGGCAGCAGAGATGTTGCGAAGCTAAAATGCTATAACTGCAAAAAGAAAGGTCATTTCGCTCGGGATTGTTCTGAGCCGAAAAAGGTAGCCCTACCACTCTCACACTGTTTTGTTTGCTCTTATGCTTAAGTAGCTAATTCTCTTCCCGATTGGATCGTGGATACAGGAGCAAACAAGCACGTAGTGCGTGATCGAGCGGGATTTATAGATTACCATCGAGTACCGACTGGCACACAATTTGTTACCCTTGGGAATGGCTCAATGGAGGAAGTTATTGGAGTTGGTTCGTACCGACTCAAGTTGCGTGGTGGTCGCACCTTACTTCTTCAAGATGTGCTATATGCACCCGGTATAAGATGTAATCTATGTTCAGCTTTAGCTTTGCTACATTTAGGCTATTCTTTTCATTTTGACAGAGACCGCGTTGACATTTCCTTTCATGGTACTTTATTTGGATATGGTACATTAATAAATGGTTTCTTTAAGTTAGATTTGGAGGATGATTCGTTTGCTTTTGCTTCTTCTTCTAATTTTTGTGTTGAATCCGTTAAATGGCATGCCAGACTAGGCCATATAGGTCAAGAAAGAATGAACAGACTGGCTCGAGTAGGCCTTTTGGGGTCTCTCACCAAAGTTGACCTATCTGTGTGCGAGCCTTGTCTGGCTGGGAAGGCATGTAGAAAGCCTTTTGGTAAGGCTACTCGTGCCTCTCATCCTTTGGAGCTGATCCACTCAGACATTTGTGCGCCAATGAATGTGAGGGCCTGGCATTGTGCGTGCTATTTTCTCACATTCATTGATGATTATTCTCGTTATGGCTATGTGTATTTGCTTTCTCACCGTTCTGAAGCTTTAGATTGCTTCAAGCGCTTCGTAGCGGAGGCTGAGAATCAAATAGAAAGAAGTGTAAAAGTGCTTCGCACTGATCGAGGACCTGAGTACTTGTCTGATCAGTTCAAGACTTATTATGAGCAAAAGGGCATTATGAGACAGCTCACTATTCCAAGTACTCCGCAACAAAATAGTGTTGCAGAGCGAAGGAATCGTACTCTACTGGACATGGTTAGGTCTATGATGGCGCATGCTCACCTTCCTATAAGTTTTTGGGGAGATGCTCTTTTGACTGCTGCCTATATTCTTAATCGAGTCCCTAGTAAATCAGTGTCATCTACCCCATATGAGTTGTGGAGTGGTAGAAAGCCAAGTTTACACTACTTACGCCCTTGGGGTTCAGCTGGATATGTTCACAACCCCTCACATAGATTCGGAAAACTCGGCCCTAAAGCAAGCAAGCATGTGTTCATCAGATATCCTGAAAATTCGAAGGGCTATGTGATGTATGGTGAACACCCAGATGGTGGGATGACCGAGATTGAGTCTCGTAATGTGGAATTCCTAGAGAAGGAATTTCCAAGCATTGGTGAAATACGAAACGACGTCGGATTGTATGAGTTACAAGATGACGCTATCCCATCTTCTGGTGAGGGTGATCGATCACTTCCTGAAGTCGCTGAAGGAAGTGGTAGCGATCCTACGGCTAGTGGGAGTGCTTCTATGAGTGGGAGCATACCCTTGGAAGCTGAGAGTTTAGGCCCTCAACTGCGTAGAAGTGAACGTGGAAACATTCCCCGTCGACGTTTTGAGATCGAAGGGAATATTTTCATGTGCACTCCGCTCGATGATGATGAGCCTGCTTCTTATGTAGAAGCGCTACAATCACCAGCTTGTAATAAGTGGATGGCTGCTATGAGAGATGAGATGGATTCCATGAGCAAGAACCAAGTATGGGAGTTGGTTGACCTTCCACCTGAGCGCAAGTCTATTGGAAATAAATGGGTTTTAAAAATTAAGCGCAAGGCGGATGGATCAATCGATAAATATAAGGCTCGGCTCGTGGCTAAGGGCTACAATCAAAGGCAGGGGGTAGATTACAACGAGACATTTGCTCCCGTTGTGAGATTTGCCTCTATACGTGTGATTTTAGCCTTAGTGGCTCATCTAGATTTGGAATTGCTCCAAATGGATGTCAAGACAGCTTTCCTCAATGGAGGATTAGCGGAGGAGATCTACATGGATCAATCTGAGGGTTTTGTACTCGAAGGTCAAGAAGATAAAGTATGTCGTCTTAAAATGTCCATTTATGATCTCAAACAGTCATCGAGACAGTGATATTTCAGGTTTCATGAAGCCATCATCTCTATCGGTATGTCCATGATAGAGGAAGACCACTGTGTATATGTCAAGAAGTCAGAGAAGGAAATTTTGTTTCTCTCTCTATACGTCGACGACATACTATTGGCTGGGAATGACATCGAGTTGATCAATACCACTAAGGAGTGATTATCTTTCAATTTTGAGATGAAAGATATGGGTGAGGCGAGGTATGTGCTCGGTGTGAAGGTCATCAGAGATCGCTCTAGGAGACTTCTTGGTCTGTCTCAAGAATCCTACATTAAAAGGGTTCTGGAGCGGTTTAGGATGCACCATAGTAAACCCGTTGATACTCCAGTGGAAAAGAATCACACTTTGAGTCTTGATTAGTGCCCTAAAACGGATAAAGAAAAAGCGCAAATGAGTAGGGTTCCTTATGCGAGTGCGATTGGCAGCTTGATGTACGCTATGATGTGTACTCAACCTGACATATGCTTCGCTGTTGGCTTGGTAAGTCGTTACCAGAGCAACCCAGGACATGCTCATTGGCAAGTGGTCAAGAGGATCCTTCGATACTTAAAGGGAACCAGTGATCTCGTTCTATGCTTTCAAGCTGGGGACTTGAGATTGAAAGGATATAGTGATGCTGATTGGGGCGGTGATAGAGATGAGTGCATGTCCACTTCAGGCTATGTGTTTATGCTTGGAGGTGGGGCAATTTTCTGGTGCAGTAAAAAGCAGAGTTGCATTGCCTTGTCTACCATGGAGGCGGAGTATGTTGCTTGTTCAACTGCCGTTCAAGAGGCTGTTTGGCTGAGGAGATTTCTCCAGCACCTCGACATTGTGACTCGAGTTGATGAGCCTGTTGAGATGGTCTCTGATAGCATGGCTGCTTTGGAGTATGTGAAGGACCCCAAGTATCATGGCAGGACCAAGCACATTGACATCCGTTTTCACTACATTCGAGAGATGATTAGGCTAGGCGAGGTCACTCTTAGACATATCTCCACTACTAGGATTGTGGCTGATCCGTTGACTAAGCCAATAGCTAGGGATATGTTCCTGACCCACGTTAGGAGTTTGGGTCTTCGCAGGTTATGATGTATGGACATTATTGAGACTTTTGTATCTTACGCTTTTCTTAATGAAAATATGTTTTTCTTTTATGTATGATTGCGCAATTGATACTAGTAGGCACATATTACCATTAGTCACCAGGCTCAGGTCAGCCCACTCACACGGGTGATCGCCCTGGCACCTAAGTGGTGAGCAGGATGAGACTAAATAATCATATTAAACTTTAGTAGTTGTAATATGATTGCTTTGTTCATATACGTTATGAATAAAGTGTTGATACGATTTGAAAGTCGCCTTAATTAGTTTAAGATGAGACTCTTAGGAGTTGGATATGAGAATTCTTTTGTGAAATTCCATATCGAGCCTGTATAGCAGCCGAACCTAAATACTTGGGTTAGAGAGATGACCTGAGTTGTATAGTGGTTAGATGCCTTAGTGGTGCCTAGACCAAGGTTCGCATGGCGTTTTAGAGCGTGACACGACCCATTGGGTGGGTGCTCCGCCATGGCATACATATCATACTGTATGTGATTGTCGACCAGTTAGTAGAGTGACATATATTCTTCCCTCTATGTCACTGTGTGAGCACTAACCCCTTTTTTTATGCCATCGACTTAGAACTACATTATGAAGTAGAGGTCCAAAGTAACTAACTTAGCGTGTATCTCAGGGTCATGAGAAAATACGATCTCGCGGAGCATGTCTAGTAAAGTGCTTGGACCGATACAGATTAATGTGAGGGGCTGAGGAAGATGTTTCGATAGCACACCATGAAAGTCTTGTGACTCATTGCCCGGGCGGTTATCTCGGTTGTGTTACTTGAGATAATCATGAGTACAAGAGATGTTGTAGGGTCAAGCCCTGTGATTACAGGAGGGGGATTTGTGATACTTGATCCGGTGTGTGTTGAAACGTCTGGGGCATATACGTTTTAGTCAGTGATGTGCTATGTTAGTTGGGTGGTGACTTAATATAGCACTCCTGCATTGTGATTTTTTTTATCTGGTCGCACGCTCCATTACCCGTATGAAGAGTAGAATGTATATGAGAGAAAATTGGCAAATGTGGCCAAGTGGGAGATTGTTGCCATGTGGTGTGTCCACATTGGCCGGTTCTATTTTTGACTCAATCCATATGAGATTTGGATTAGGATTTATCCTTTTGTGTTAATGATAAGATCGAGATTTATCCTTATAGGTTAAGGATAAAGATAGGATTTATTCTTATGGGTTAAAGATAAGAATATGTTTCTTATTGGTTAAGAAACATATCTTAACCCATATCCTAACCGATATTATCTTATCTCTACATGAGAAAGAGAATATCCTAAGGAGTCCTAATAATCTATAAATAGAACCCCTTCCCTCATACGTTGAGATATATGATATATGATATACGATATACGATACACAAGAAAAAAAAGGATTTTCTTCTTTCTCATTCTCTCTCTACGTTCTCTCATTCTCTCTCTACGTTCTCTCTGGGTTTCCACCTTCGTTCCCGGGGTTTTGGAGTGTGGACATAGAAGAGAACTCTGGTAGCCCTCTTCACATCCGATTCGATCTGCAACTAGAAGATTCGTGCAATCAGGAGATTCGTGGAGAGTCAAGAATTATCAAGACTAGGACGATCCAAAAAGGCTAGTAAAACAAGCTACCCGATCCGGCTTTTGGTTCCTGGATACGTTGGCTATCCAGTTTGTAAGTTTCCGCTGCCCTCTAATTCCAACACTGGCCTATTCAGCTATGAATCCGGTTTTCTCCGCAAGACCCGTAAGGTAGCAATCTTTCAGAAGATTGTACTCCCGTTCCAGGTTGTTAAACCGGTTCAAAAGCTCACTGTTCTGAAAAGTCAGGTGATCATACAAATTTTTATAGAGAACGAAATCATCGTAGTTCGCATCTCTAATTTGCAGATCGAGCTCGCTTTCCATCTTCAGCACAGCGGCGCGCACTGCATCTTCCTTCGCGGCTTGTAGTTGGAGGCATGGAACTCCCCAACACCGCACGACATCAATAATCGAACCATCGTGCGGGATAGGAAGATCTATGTATGCTATAAACCAACCCTCAACCGCAACCGTCACTTCGCATTGAGGAAGTTCGACTCCTAGGAGGTCAACTATTTCATCGAGCAATTTACTATAGGACAGCTGCACAACCAGCATCGGAACTACCACAATGAAGTTAAAAACTGGAGGAGCAAACAACCAAAGATGAAAAAAACAACAATCAGGGAGAGTAAAAGTTCAGAAATATGTTTCTATACATACAACACATACAACAGATAATAAATTTAGCAAGCTAACATAGGCGGGCCTCTTTCCCATGCATAAAAGGTTTTCAGAGAGAGATGGGAAAACTTTAGAAGGAATGCGATCGCCGCCCTCGGCAGTCCACAGAACATAACACGCATTCATCTTACCTACGAAATCTCGGCAAAAATCAACCCAAGAAGTACGCAAAGAACCACAACCCACCAGTAAAATATAGAGCAAAGTCCTTCCCCAAGAATCGCACAAAGAACCAGCCCAAAAGTGAATAAAGAAGTAAGGCAAACACAGAGCTGTGATCTCGATCTCCACACATTAGGCACTATTTATACCCAAACCTTCATAGAGAAGGAGATCAAGATAACGCAGGGGGTAGAGGGAGGAGGGAGAGAGTTAGAATACCATACTAGCATCATGATGAGGGTAGCACATAGGAGCTAGGGCATGGGCTCGCAGCCACCACCAGTGGCTCTGATGAAAAGAGGAACTCTGAACCGTAGGGGAGAAAGAGGGAGAGAAGGGCATCATCATTGCCGGGAGCAACACCAACGTCATCCAACGTCCCTCGGCGTACGGGACCATGGGCTCACAGCCACCACCTGTGGCTCCGATGAAGAAGAGGGCTTCTGAACCGTAGGGGAGAAAGAGGGAGAGGAGGGCATCATCATTGCCGGGCGCAACACCGACGTCATCCAACGCCCTCAGCGTACGGCCGCGGGAGTTCAGTGCAAGCAGCAGGGCGACATCCCCTGCGAACCGCGCAACGTGCGGGCGAAGGGCACGGGCGACGTACATAGCAAGTACTGGCACTGTCCACCTGCTATCCGACCCGTTGTAGAAGAGGGGAGAGAGAAGGAGGAAGGGTGCTGTGGAAGAAGCCCATGTGCAGAGAGAGCATAGAGAAAGTGGGGCGGGCGAAAGAGAGAGAAGAGAGAAAAGGAAGACCATGCGCGGCAGCAGGGAATGGGAAAGAGAGAAAAGGGTTTGGGCGGTTTGGGCAAAGAGAGGAGAGCATGACACGTCGGCACATGAAGCTTTGAGAAGGCGCCACGCGGGCACAAAAGGAACTCAGGATTTATAATATGTACAGATGTATAGATATAAGCAATTGCAGCATATTAATTATATATTATATTATATGTATTAAAATAAAAATATTTTTACAAGACAAAATTTTTAGAATAATACTCTTATACATGGATTCAGTTAAATCTAGCCGTTTATTTTTTAAGGTTAAAATTGACTTACTCAACATGTTACCAATCAAGTTAATCATAAGGGCAATATTAGAAAATACATATTACCCCAATTGCTAAATTTAATATTATCCAATAAATATTTATTTTTCTATTTTATTTTGTTACTTACCAAATTAGATAGTGGCTAATTTGATAAGTAGCGAATCTTTATAAATTTGAATTTAAAATTTAACTTCAATTAAAACTTTATATTTATAATTTTAAATATAAAAAATTTATTTGAAAATTTTATTTTTAAAAATTAATTTCAAATTTTAAATTCAATTTCAATTTATACTATTACTTATAAATCCAAATTTAATTATTTATTTAAATATAAAGTTTTTATTTTTTAAAATTAAATTCAAATTTTTAATTTTTTAATTTTTTAATTTGAATTTAATTTGCACTATTACTTATGAAATTAATTTCTTAATTTAAATTGAAATTGAAATCTTAAATTTGAATCAAAAGTGGATAATTTTTTTTCCTTACTAGCCGACAACTAAATTTGATAGTGCCTTAAAATCTTTGTTTCGTTACTTAATTTTGATACTTACCGAATTAGATAATGGCTAATTGGTTAAATAACTAATTTCTTAATATATGAATTAAATTTGAATTTAAAATTTAATTTGAAATGTAAACTTTTGATCAAAATTGAATCAAAAGTTTTATTTTCAATTTGTATTTTATATTCAAGAAAAATTTGATTAAAATTGTGTACTTATACGCTGTTCAAGTATTAAACTAATAATTTGAATTCAAAATTTATTATTTATTTAAATATATAGTTTTTTATGTTTGAAAATTAAATTCATAATTTAAATTTGATTTTAATATATACGGTTATTTATAAACCCAACTTTAATTATTTATTTAAAATTTAATTTGCACTATTATTTATGAAACCAACTTGTTACTTAGAGTTGAAATTGAAAATTTAAATTTGATTTGAAAATTTTATTTGAATTGGTACTATATATTTAAGAATATTTTAAATTTGATTCAAATTTTAAATTTCTAAATTTCTTCAATAATAAAATTATAATTTAAATGTAATTTAAAATATGAACATGAATGAGATGATTTATCTGGTCAATAGAAATATATTTAGAAAACTAATAATCAGAATAAATTTAAAAATAAAAATGTAAAAAGTACATAATACTACTTTTTGAAAGATAAGATTGAGAGATTTTATTAGATAAAAATATTTTTTTATTCTTATCGAGTGATTGGTACTGAATTTTAATAGCAGGTTTTTAAAAAGAAAATACTATGTGTACACCCGTAAGGATGTACATCTCACACCCCCATCCATCTAAGGGTGGGGGTGTGATGATGTGTACATCTCACACCCCCATCCATCTAAGGGTGGGGGTGTGATGATGGGTCACTTGATATAATCCGTAAAAAATATCACCATCATTAAAATGGTGGAGATGTATGATGTACACCCCTTCGGGGTGTACATATAGCATTGCTCTTTTAGAAAATTGAAATGACAATTTTAAAAAAATTAATGGTTTGGATATAAATGGTATGTAGGCGCATTACTCAAAATTTTATTATGGGGCAGGATTATGCGGGCCCCCGTATATTGAGCTCTATGCGGACCAAACCGATTAATTATAGGGTTTGGTTTCGATTCCGGGTTTGAAACGTTCGGCTCCATTAACCCTTTCTCCTCCTCCCACAAAAAAAAAAAGAAACTAGTTAAAAAAAAAAAAAAAAAAACTAGGGCTCCTACCCTTGCTCTCTCTCTCTCCTCTCTCTCCGGCGACGAGCTTCGCCGGCGATCATCGGACGGCGAGCGACGGTGGCGGGCGAGGGCAATGGGCGGTGTGCGGCCCACGTGCGGCGGGGTATGTGGCCTCTCTCTCTCTCTCTCTACAGACACCCAAAGGAGGAAGGG
This sequence comes from Tillandsia leiboldiana, assembly GCA_029204045.2. Lineage (NCBI taxonomy): Eukaryota > Viridiplantae > Streptophyta > Magnoliopsida > Poales > Bromeliaceae > Tillandsia > Tillandsia leiboldiana. The sequence goes on along the minus strand of CM055063.1, from coordinate 52,501,071 downwards.
ATAGGAGATGGAGTGAGAGAGAGGGATTTCTAAATGTTGATACTTGATAGATATTTGAATTGGTAGTTTATCAGTTTAACTGTTTTAATTGTTGTTTGTTGATTGTGTTAGTGTTGATTTTTCCTTGTTTTCTGAACTGGTGGTAATTGGTGGTTTATGTTGGTTTATGTGTAATTTATGTTGATTGTTGAATTGTTATTAGTTAATTGAGCGTTTTTTGTAGTTATTTGTGATATTTGTTAGTTTGCTAAATGCTAATTGTTAACACTGTGTGTTGTTTTCCTTTATTTATTTATTTTTTTAAATATGAAACTTTACTTGGGTAAATAGGAGATGTGTTATATGAACTGCAAGAAACTGTGTTTTGTACTGTGCTAGCATTTCCTGTTTTGAAACATTGACTCTGATATAGGATTCATTTGGGGAGATTTTACTCCTTAGGTTTGGTAATCTGAATAAGAATATCTTACCAAAGTAGTAAAAATGGGGATCTCTCTGTAATATGCCCAGACCCGTCGCAACCGCCGATGATGAGTCTTCTCTTAGGCCGGTACGGCAATGGGGATGATGGTGAGGATTGTGGAGAAATAGGGAGAATATAAAGAGGGGAATTGAGATAGAGAGGGGGGATTTGGGGGGGGAAGAAGAAGAGAGAATTGAGTAGAATTGAGGGAGAAAATAGAGAGTTGAGGTAGAGGGGGGAGGAAGAGAGATAGGGAAGATGAGAGAGAGATAGCTTGAGAAGAAAGGAAACTTGAATTAATTTCTTGATATCTTTCCATTAACTACATCTCAGCTTATATAGCCTCCTGACTAATTACCTACTTTAGCTAACTAAGCTACTTGACTAAGGTATAGCATATATCTTAGTTAGGGGGCGTTTGGATCGGGTTATGTAAGATTACTGAGTATTTCAACATACCCCGACATGTTGCATTTCTGAACGAGATTACTGCTGATGCTGCATTAATACGTTTGGAATAAACCGGTAATGTAATGCTAAATTACAGTGTTTATAGCATTATTACGTTTGGTTCAACTTTTAAAACTCAGTAATCCTTATAGAAATGTATATCCTTTTCCAAAATTACCCTTTTGATATTTTACACCACCAAAACTTAAAATTTAAATTGCACCGCAAAAAATTAATTTCTATCGTTAAAAATAAATAAAAAATAGACTATAATAATAATAAAAAATCATAAAATAACAAATAAATTTCATATTAGAAGCTATATTTAAAGGGAATTAATAACTAATCATCACATAAGGCATAATATCAAATACATAATTTTCAAGTCTAAAAGTTAAATATAAACAAAGCAACATATGGAATAAATATTTCATAGAGTCGAAACCTCTACACATCATAATACCATACAAAAGTAGAGGCTTAAACACTTACACTATAAAAGTTTAAAAGTTCTTGTTCCCAAAAAAGACAATCCAAAAAGGTCTAACCCAACTAGTCCAACACAAATAACACAATTTCTTCAATCACGTCCACCCAACACACGAAAAATATATTGCTTTCTATAATGATCAGGCATGCAGTAAAATGTATTTAATTTTGTAGAGTCACCCATTAGAATTTCAGTGGTATCCAGTACTTTTCTGTCCTCAAGTCCCTCGATTTTTACTATCTCTTCGAACAACTTCTCTTTCTTGCTCTCATTGTTGGCCATGAATTAAAAGCAATTTGCAAGCCGACCTAAGTGCTGATTGGCATCAGTAAATGAAGTTTCCAGTGAGCGCAAAGTTGAACAAAATTGTTCATTGACCGCATCCTCTCCAAGTGGTGACTTTCGCTTCTTCGATTTTGCGGAGGTGCCAACATTCGAAGTATTAATTCGAGCACTACTTCGTTCCATAAAAAGCATTTCGACATCAGGATCTTGGGTGGATGCATGTGTCATTAGCTCTTCATCTTCATCAATGTTTCTTGCAGCATCAGCAGCAGATTCTGCGCGAGCACCAGTTGCATGATCTTTTCCAAATATAGTCGATAATTGCTCCAAATATGAAAATGGTTTGCCTCTCAACCCTACAGCTGTAGGATGACTCTGCAACAAAATTTATAAAAATATATTATAAAATATTAACTAAAAAATGATATATTTATTTTACAATTTTAAGCAAGCTATCTTAACCCAAGCTTCAAAAACAGTCTTCTTGCATGAATAAGATCATAAGGATTACATGGGAGGATGAACTAGATTTTTTGCCTGAGCGTGCGCACGCGAGAGAGAGAGGGGGCCGTGAGCGAGAGGGAGGCGTATGGCGAGAGGGCGAGGGGGGGCCGTACGGTTTGAGGGCGCTTGAGGGAGAGAGGGGCGGCCGCGGCTTGCTTGGGCGAGTGAGGGAGAGAGGGGCGGCCGCGGCTTGCTTGGGTGAGAGAGGGAGAGAGGGGCGGCTGCGGCTTGCTTGGGCGAGAGAGGGAGGTCCGTACGGCTCTCTCGGGAGAGAGAGGGGGGTGGCGATCGTGAGAAGAGGAGATGGAATGATTTCCTGTTTAGGGTTTGAGGGATACTCGAGGGTAAACTTGTCATTTTACATTAACTACAACATTACCCGCTTCCAGTAATGCAACATACACCCCTCCCCCCCAAGTAATGTTTTGGAATTAATCCTGCATCTTTCGGAATCTTATATTACCGAACAGATTACAGGCAGGATTCCCCAAACACAGTAATACAGGCAGGATTATCCATAATCCTGCCAAGATAACCCGATCCAAACACCCCCTTATAGTAATTGGTTCCTAAGTAGGCTGAGCCTACTCTGATCCTAGTGTTTAGCCTTTTCGGTTGGGCCCTCGCTATTCTTTGCTGCTGCTACTCTGATTCTCGTGTTGGGCCCTCTTCGGTTGGGTCTGCTACTCTGATCCTGTTTGCTGCTGCTGCTACCCTGATTCTGGTGTTGGGCCCCCTTCGGTTGGGCCTGCTACTCTGATCCCGCGGTTTGGATTCGGGTCCGCAGCACCCTCCTCCTCGTACCCGTCATCCGACCACCCGATCCGCTTCACCAGTCTCATATCTACTACACTCCTCTACTGTTGACTACTCTAGATACTTCTAAGCTACTTCCCTCTCCTCCTCCTCTGATCCTTCCACCGGCCTTCCCATCTCTTCCACTGCGACGATGCCCCCCTCCTTGCTCAGTGCTGGTGGTTACAAAGCTGCTCCGACCTCCATCTCTGGGGCTTCTTCCTTTACCTGAGCCTCCTCTTGGATTCCTCCTGGATCCCCACGAGCTCCACTCGTCTCATGCATTGTTATTTTCTTTTCCTTGCTACTAGCTACTTGCTATTGAGCTATTCCACTACTGCTGTTGCTTATTGTTCTTCAGGTTGTTACACACTCATTCCGATTTCCGTTCTTTGCCCCAAATCTGGCGAAAAAATACACGCATTACGATCAAGAATTTAAGTTCCGTGGCATGGGGCTGTGCTGAAATCTTGCCGGCACGGTGCGTGCCGGACCGTGCTGATGTGTGCTGATCATAAAAAATACATGTTGTCGATACATAATGGCGTGAAATATTTATTATTTTTAGCAACAAAATATTCTAATTGTTAATTATGTATTTTTATCAAATCTTTTAAACTTTATTGAGAAAGTTATTTACTAATTTTAAAAATGGAGGGTTTTGAGCTGTACTATCGGCACGGGAGCTGTATCGTGTCAATATTTTGTTGGCACGATACGGCACGGTGGATACGGTCCGTGTTGATGGGCACTTAAATTCTTGATTAAGATCAACACTGGAGAATGGAATGAATTTCAGACAGTGATAAGGTTGCGTTAAAGTTTGGCATTTAGTCTTGTTAATTGACTGAAGATATTTAAGGGCCTGTTTTGCTCCCCGAGAAAGTGGGGAAAAAAGTTTTATGAGAAAAAAGTTTTCTATGGAAAACCTATTTTTAGTTTTCCGCCTGCTTGGTTCCAAGAAAAACTAGCTTTTTTGGAAAACTTTTTTCCAAATTTCATGAAAAACTAGTGTCTTTGTTTTCTGGATTTTTTTTTTCAGAAAACAAAAACACTAGTTTTCCATGAAATCTGGAAACACTTTTTCCGAAAAAGCTAGTTTTCCTCGGAACCAAACAGGTAGAAAATTGAAAAAGGGGTTTTCCATGGAAAACTTTTTCTCGAAAAACTTTTTTCCATACTTTTCTGAGGAACCAAACAGCCCTCTAGCTACGGTCTTGTTTGCCTATCATTTGCCAATTTTCTTGTTTCAGCTCGTGGATCTAAACTTTATGGTAGAGTTGAATGCTATATGGAGAACAAAACTAAAATCTTGATTCTGTTGAATATGTAGGCCTAAAACTGAGTATATTGAGAGAAATTTCAGTTAATTGGGGCATCAGGATGAAACAAGAATTATTCTTGGTGGATATGAAATTCCTAGGGAGTTTGTCTGTAATGTTGAATTTATAGTTCAATAAGAAAGTGAGTTTGATGGGGAATGGTGTGTTAAGTCATAGGACTCATAGCAAGATGGTTAAAATGGATAAACTGTAGTAGTATTTCTATTGTACTGTTTGATTGGCATATATTTTCTGCGAAAAGAGAAAAGTTTGTGTAATTGGTATAGGATCAGCTATGCTTGATGAATTGTATTGTTGGTCAGCCAAGGAACAAGAGATTCAAAAGAAGAGTGGCGTTTGGTTGATTGGGTTGAGAATCTTAGGTTTTGTAAATGGGAGATGATTCAGACCATCAAGTGCAAGTTAGGTCTAGCAACAGTAAAAGATATATTGTTTTAAAATTGATTTCGATGTTTCAGAGAATGTATCGAAAGATGAAAGCCACCTGGTGCACTGGTTAGAGTTAATTTATTTGAGTATAGGTGGTACTGCAGGGAGGGGAAGATCATAACTTGCATTATTAGTAGTGAAGAGATGTGCAAGGATGTGTACCTGGTTCACTGGTTAGGAGTTATGTTATTCAAGCAAGTTAGGCATGGAAGGGAGGGGGAGATTAAACTTAAGGTTAGAGGAATTAATACTAAAAGACATTTGGCACTCTGTTTGGCTGAGAATCTTTCCCATCATGAACTGAATGTTAGAATAGCATCTGTATAACTAGTCTAAATCTCTAATTATTTTGATTTTTGCATTTAGCTCTTCTGATAAGAGATGTCATGCTAGTTTTGCAAAATTTGAGTTACTTGTCTATGTCTGTAACTTAATCTTTTTATACTTTCTTCATGTAGGAGTGGCTGGGTTTACCGAGAGGTGTAAAATTTGATCCATCTGATGGTGACCTACTGTGGCATCTACTTGCGAAAGTTGGGAATGGGAAGGCTTGCCCTCATCCATTTATTGGTGACTTTATTAAGTCCCTCGGTAAAGAAGAAGGATTTGGTTATATGCATCCTCAAAAGCTACCAGGTAATTATTTGGTAACCTTAGTCTCAGTTCTTATTTTGATATTTCTTACAGGCTGAATGGTCATTTGTCAGGTCTTAAGCAGGATGGAAGTGCTTCTTACTACTTTCATAGAACAATGAAATCACATAATACTGATTATCAGAAGCTTTTGAGGATTCATAATGAGGATGCAATGGATATCATGTGGCGTAAGATTGGAAGGACTGAGCCAGTGATTATGGATGGGAGTCACGAAGGCTTCAGGAAGGTATTTGTTCTGTATATAAGCAGAACAAAGGGTGACAAACCTGAAAAGACCAATTGGATGATGCATCAATATCACCTGGGAACTGTAGAAGAGGACGAAGGGGAATTCGTTGTTTCTAAATTATTCTATCGTAGAAGATCGGCAAAAGGCGGTAAGCGCGAGGATAGACTGCAGCAGAAGACTATTGAGATGTCATCTCAGGTGTCTATTTCTCTTTTTTCTGTTCTTTAAAGCTCAACTATTTGTATAGAGAAATTATTGCCTGCACTTGGTCCACCATGTCATCTGTAGACCCTTGGTTGATCCACCCTCCATGCCATCTCTGCTTTAAATCCTAACCGCCCAATGAGCTGCAGTCTTATCCAGATTTAGAAGTTATTTATTACAAAAGAGTAACATCTTCAGGGCCAGATTGAAAATAGGGGGATTAGACAAATCCATTTCCACCTTGGAATGGAAATGGATGGGATTTCTTTGGACCAAACTGTTTCAATGGGAGTTGATTATTCCATTGCACACTGATGTGACTAACCGAACATGTCCTTGGTGCCCGAATTCGTGCATATTTTTATCTTAGCATCTATCCTTTAAATATCGTTAATTTGCATGATAGAAAATTAATATCAAATATTGCAGTAATCTCAGTGTATGTTCATTTCCAGTTTGTAACAATGAATTTAGAATGAAAATTACTATTAATATGACAAATAGTGTTATTAGCTTTATTCTACTTTAGTATTATTATTAGTTTAACCTCTTGAATTGTTATATTGCCATGAAACTCCCCCTTTTCTTTAATTAACTGAAATCTAGTAATTCTAATTGATGAATCAGCTAGATGAGACTTATGTTAAAATAGTAAGAATGAATGTACAGATGCAAGATACTAGAGTCTACCATCATATATAAAGTCATAAATCAGTTAGTTTAATATATGCATGATAATGAAGAACTATCTGAAGTGAAAACTAATCTAAATCAAACTTCTTAAAATGAATAGGTAAAAGCTACCAAAAATTTTGTAGATTTTTCTGTCGTTTTGCTTGTTATGCTTGTTTGCATGCTTAGATATGTACATATTGAAATTATGGAGAATAGATATTTTACTTTTGAGTTGAAATTTGAGAGTAGCATTAACCCCCTTCCCCTTTCTTGGAAATAGACACCTGGCTAGAGTGCATGTGAATGCATTCTAGCAGCAAATTGGACCTAGAAAAGCATCTTGTCATGTTTCATGTCTGAAAACAAGGGAAACCTGATAAGTTTCCTCTGAATTAGCAAAGAACTTGGCTTATTTCTCCCCGTCCCCCCTCCTTGGTGGTGCCTTTTGCTAACAGAGGTGGATGAGATCTTGCAGTTTTACAAATAATAATTACTATGTTATAAGGTAGTGAAGGTCACCTAACATAATAAGAAAACTAGATCTTGAGGCATGAACCATGCAATGCTTTATTTGCCATTTGGCAGCTGTTATTATGTAAATTATTTATTTGTGAAACACCACTCTAGAAAGAAGTCTTAAAAGAATTCACATAAGTATCGATGTAGTCATTCTCATCTCTTTTCATACCTGTGTTTGGATTCATGTTAGTTTCTCTTTTCATGCAGGAGGTTTCTACAAGTCATAGCGACGTAACAGCTACAGGGCCAATGGAAATCTGTCACGCTAATGTCGTTTCTGAAGGAAACATTCTTCAAGGTTTTTAAATTTAATTATTTTCTGGTTCTAGTCAGTTTTATGTACACTTTTTCACAATCCTTTTGCTCTAATAATCTCTCTGTGGTACAGTTGCTCAAGAGAGCAGGAAGTCAAAGGACAATGATTGTGATTATGAACAAAAAAGTCCTCGTAACGATGGTTTCAACAGTATTCAGTTAGATCATGCTGGAGAATTAAGAGGTGAACCTGCAACTGATGATCTAGATTCTATAAATCTACAAGACCGGTATAATATGCTGGTATCAGGTGGAAATTTTTGCTCTAGAAACCTTGATGCTTGGAGTCGTTGTGATATAATGGCTACAGGACCTTCCAAAGTCGGTCATGCTGATGTGGCTGCTGAACAAAACATTTCTCAAGGTTTAATTTTAATTACTTCCTGTCTTAGTAGTTCTATTGTTCTCTCATTTACAGTCAATCCTTTACGACAACAATCTTATGGTACAGTTGCTCAAGAATGTGAGAAGTCAATCGACAATCATTGTGATTATGAAGAAATAAGTTCTCGCGAAGAAGGTTTAAATTGTATTCCTTTAGATCATGCAAGAGAATTGACAAGTGAACCTGTAATTGATCTTGATCACATGTCCCTACAACAGCGGTATAACATGCTGGTATCTAGCAGAAATTCTTGCTCTAGTGATCTTGACACTTCGAGATGTGTTGAGGATTGTAGTCTTCATTCTCTGAAGGACCGTCCCCTCGAAATATTAGATGGTGAAGCTGCGGGATCATTTCCTAGAAGTGAGAGTTATGGAATGTATGTAAATATGTAATGATTCTCAATTTATCATGTTTGCAGATACTCATATACTGTTAATTTCTAGAGACAATGCCCCAAGTAGCCTTATTGAAGAAAAATATTTCCAATCTAACCTTCTTTTCAAAAAAATTTCCAATCTAGCCTTATTTGTATAGATTAGAGAAAAAAAAACAATTAATAGTATTTATGTTTTACTTAAGAGTACCAATCTAGCCTTATTAATTATTATTTTTTCTCTAATCTATACAAATAAGGCTAGATTGGGAAATTTTTTAAAAAGAAGGCTAGATTGGGAATATTTTTTAAAAAGAAGGCTACTTGGGGCATTTAATCTAACTTCTAGCTAACTTTGGTTTTTTTCTTCGTTCTTTTTTTCTTTTTGTTTGCTACTGATTCCAGGAACCATATGGAAGAAGAAAGTGGACAAGATATTTTTGAATTAATGCAGGTGAAAATAATGATCTTTACAAATTCTATGACATGTAACATATATTCCTATGCTGCATCTAAGCTTGACAACTAGATCCTAAGTGCTTGTTTGCTTTATTCTTAGAAATTACAGGTATGCAAAGAAAAAATGGATCAGTGCCTCTAATATTAAATGAACAAACAGATCGACGGCTCGCTATGAATTTTTGTATTAAGTCAATTTTAAACCTGCTTCTGTCAAGTTGAACTACATGAGTTGAATATTTTGTTGAGATCCGTTTCTAAACATAAAGGAGTAGATTTCTCTTGCTTTACACTCTCATTTTGGGTAAACCACTGGTCAAAGGACTTATTGTGGAATTTCAATTATGTGTTGAACTAAGGATTTAAGTGTCGTGGCACAGGGTCATGCCGAAAATTTGCCAGTACGGTACGGTATGGGGCGTGCCAGATCGTACCGATGCATGCCGGTCATAAAAATTACATGTTTACCGACACATAATGGCGTGAAATATTTATTTTCTTTAGCTATAAAATATTCTAATTGCTTATTATATATTTTTATCAAAATTTTTGAGCTTTATTGAGAAAATTACTTACTAATTTAAAGAAAATAGAGTTTTGAACTGTGCCATCGATACGGGGGTTGTGTCGTGTCAATTTCTTGTTGGCACGATACGGCATGGTAGGTACGGTCTGTGCCTGTGGGTACTTAAATCCTTGCGTTGAACTTTATTGCGATTTATGCATCAATATGTTGTTTCAACCAGGTCACTCCGTCGAACTCTATTGAATTGTCTTTTTTATAATTAAGCTGGATATTAACAAACGAGTAAAGCTATAATTCTTCTAAAAGTAACTGAATGTTTACTTCCGTGTCGTTTTCGGCGATGGGCCATCCGAGTCGATAATCGGCACTATTAAACACGATTTAGGCTATTTAATCTTTCCATATTTTTTTGACATCATTTGCATACTATTTAAGTGGTTCCAAAATTGACAATTTTAATGGCTAATATAGGGTGAATTTGAGACCACTTAGGCAAATGATGTCATAAAATCGTGACATTTGGTTTCTATGAAATTCAAATAACTTACATCCTATTTAACGGAGCTGGTTGTTAATTAGGATCCGCCGAAAATGAAGCAGAAGTAAACAACCTGTTTACTTTTTACTTCTGGAAGTATTCTAACTTTTAGTAAATTTGTCTTTGTTAAGAATCTTATTTCTTACAACCCTGTTTACACTATTTATGTTGTACAGGATATTATATCAGGTCCTCCTATCATAGACAACATCGGTGAGTGCTGCCCTGAACGCATACAGGATGTAGATCACCTGCCTGCGAGAGAACTCTTGCCAACAGAATGGTTGTCTGATTGCATTAAGGAAAGTGAGGCTGCAAACTCTGCAAATAATTTGATCCTTAGTTCTCCTAACAGTGTTAGCACTGGGAGTAATTCTATGGTTGGTCAATTTTCCCCTAATTCTGCAAACTGCCAAAACAATACTTCATCAAAAAGCAGCCCTCATTTATCTGCTGAGGTTGTGAATTTCGAAGTTGATGATGCAAGCAAAGGGTCTGAAATTACCGAAAGCCAGGAGGAAGTGAGAAATGATGAATGTCAAAATCGGGCTTATTCTCCAGATACTAAGCCAGCGAGCTTAAGCCACAAAGTGTCTGTTGAGAATGAAAATGGTCAAATTTCGTGTAGTGCGTTAGCAATATTTCCTGTTGAGGTAAAGTCTGAACCTCTTTCAGAAAGTGAAAACATTGATATTATGAGAAATGAGGGGAATTGTAGGCTCTCTTTACTAAATGGTCGTTCAACTAAATCGTTGGCTAGTTCTGAAGATGTATTCCTCAATATAAATGCTTCAAAAGGAGAGAGATCTATAATTTCTTCGGATGACAGCCTTGCAATTCCTACAGCATTTGTTCCTGAGATAGTTTCTGCTGATGCTAATGATAAAGTGTTAGCACTGAAAGTGAAGTCTGAACTTGCTGAAGGTGAATTATCTGAAATAAGTAAGAAAATTCCGATAAACATTTCAGAATCAGATTCAGCAGGAGCTGTTGCCAAGAGTGAAAACTCTGATGAGGATTTGACTGTCCATATCCCCTCAGTAGATTTACTTGACTCAGAGAATGGAAAGAATTTGAATCACCAATCATTGCCAAAAGCTACAATAGATTTTGACGACACTGTGTATCTGAATGCTAGCCATTCTTCTCATAGGAGGAAAAGAAAGAGGACTGCAACGTAAATTGCCATCCACTTTTATTTTTGAACTATGTATGTCCCTTGTTCTATCATTCTCTTTTAATCTATGAGTTTTTTGCAGGGATTCGGTAGAAACAGCACTCGAGGAAGATGCTCCTGGACTTCTGAAGGTACTGTCTTGCAATATGGTTTTATTTTAGTTGACAATCATGTTAAAGTAATCATTTTTATAGGTTCTAATTGAAAGAGGGATAGCAGTTGAGGAAATTAAACTTTATGGTGATGCGGAAGATGATGATCTTCTGGAGGTTTCTTCCTCTGAAAGTGACTTTGAAGAGCTGGAAACTGTTATTACTAAGGTGGGTACATTTATCTAGTGTACTTGATCTGATGTCTATTGATGATTTTTCTATTTTTGTTAACGTGGAGAGAATATTATTGATGGTTTCTCAATTATATTTTTGTTAGATGGTGGGCCTTTTGTGTTACCTGTGCATATTTCAAGCTTTTCTTACCATGGAATGACAAAGCAACTCTGAACTTAGCACGACATTAGGAAGTGACATGATTTATTCTGTATGATGCATCGGCTGCTAGAAATTTTATTTTACCAAATGAATTTGAGGATCTATATGCTTAAATTAGGAACGATAATAATCACATTGTTCCTTGATTTCCATGATGGTGGTCGATTACAGTTTAGTTGCCTGGATTGGCTTTATGAAGCTACTTCTGGAGCCGCCAATATTTACTGAGAGGAGGAGAAAGTAAAAGTAATATAGTTCGCTCTTCGTAGAGCATTAGATCTTTAAGGGAAGTAGGTCCCCCTCGTACCTGTTGCCTGTTGTTATTCTCAGCTACTCTGATTGAATGATGAATCAGATTACTAAATCTTGGTACTACCTTGGTATTCTGCAGGATTTATGTTAATTACTTATTTTAGTTGTCGTTATTTTTTCTTCGTTTATCATATACTTCTTTGAAGATATGGCTTATGCTGCTTTTTTGCCTCTAAATTTTTTCTGGTGTTGTCGTTTTAGTATTTTAGGCTATTTATTATTTTTAAAATTCTTATTTGGACGACAATCTAGGTGTTACTTCATGCTGTTACAGTTTCGGCATAAAAATTTCTTGAATCCATCCAGATCCTTTAGATAGAAGACCTCTTGTGAACCTAATTTCTGTTCCTCCGCATTTCACTTACAGTGTTCCCTCTCATTTGTTTGTACTCTCCCTCTGCAGTTATTTTCGGCCAGAGAATCTCTATTAAAGTTTTCTACAGCAAGGCACACAAAGGGATCAAAAGCTGTTTACTGTTTAGCTTGTTTAATTTCTCTAATCGAACAGGTCAAAATTTCATATTTATTTATACGTTAACTAAATCTCAAGTTGCTACAGCGGGGCTTTCTATTTGCCTATGAATCATAATTTGATAATGCTATTATTACGTTGTCTTGTAGACTCGTTATCTGCAATTCCGTAACAGTCCAGTTGAATGGGGATGGTGCAGGGATCTCCAGTCTTTTATTTTTGTTTTTAAGAGTCATAACAGGTAACTAAGTATTCTTGCTCGCTCTGAGGCTAAACATTTATTTTACTCGCTAATCGGATTGGTTTTAGCATGTTTCGCTTCGTCTTTTCTTGTTGCAGGATCGTTTTAGAGCGCCCTGAATACGGTTATGCCACATATTTCTTTGAGATTGTGGAATCTTTGCCGATAGATTGGCAGATTAAGAGACTAGTGATTGCAATGAAGCTAACTAGCTGCAGTAGGACAACCCTTATTGAGAACAAACCCTTATTGGTAAGTCATGTCTGATCATGTTTTTTTTTACAGTTGCTAAAATACGAAAACATCCTACCCAGAACTTACTGCTGCTATTACTTTAAGGTTAAAGCGTCTAAAACTTGAACTATAGATTATTTTGATTCGACTGCTCGACCTTTCAAAATTTTTGAATTTACTATCCAAACCTTTCAATTTGTTTGATTCGCCTCAGTCAACGACAATTTGACTTAAAGATTTGGACGCGCTGTTTATTTTTACATATTTAATTAGTATATTTAATGTAATTCTCATAATTATAAATTCATTAAAGCAAGCAATTAGTTTAAATTTTAAAGTTAAAATGTCTCAAATCAAATAAATTGAAAGGTTTGGATAGTAATGAGCAGTCGAATCAAAATAGTCCATCATCCGGATAAGTTTTGTGCATATTTACTACTTTGTACCCTGCATTACCTGCTTCTAAACATCTGTTTGCTCGATCTGATAAATGCGAGATGAGGAGCTATAACTTAATTTTCTTTTATTAAGGTCGGAGAGGATTTGACGGAGGGGGAGGCTCGCGTGCTAGAACAATACGGCTGGGTCCGCAATAGCGGGCTGGGGTCGATGCTCAACTACTGCGACCGGGTAGTGCACGATAAGAGGAACGAGCGGTACAACTCAGACTGGAGGGCCAAGATCGGGCGGCTGCTTATGAACGGCTACGAAGGCGGTCGCATCGTACTAACCGAACTACCGACTAAAGTCGTTAATAAGTACACGGTCGATCAGAGTCTCGAGATCAAGTTGGAGGATCAGTTGTAGATAGTAGTCTGTATTTTAGCTGGAGATATTTGAAGGATTTTTTTTGAAATCAATAAGGATATTTTGGTCATCCGAGGGATAAATAAGATATTTTTGAAGTTTTGAAAGGTATATTAGATATTACCTCTTTTAGCTAAGTACAAATTTAAACACATATTGTTGGTTAAAAGAGTAGTGAAAGTGTTGTATGTGTATACATAATTTATGAGTTAAAAGTAATCCTTTTATGTTTATCAAATGTTAATATGTATTTTTCGTCGTCGTAAACGGTTTTATACTAATCCTTTTGGAGTGTTAGGCTCTGTTTTGATTATTGAATTTTGCTTGGATGCATGAATATTTTAGTCAATGTACTTTTATTTGGTTTATTTAAGATTCATAATACAAAACTAGTATAGTGATCTGCGTGATGTGACGGACGTATTTTGTTTAGCCCTAAAGGGTATAGAGAATTTTTTATAGAATTATATATCAATTTTTTAATTCTTCTATTTCTTATATATTCAGATTGCATAGAATAGGAGCAGCAAACTAAAATTTTTTATAAACATTGCACACATGAGAACTTACAAATTCAGAGCCCAATAATCGCACAATAATCGCCGAAGCTAAGAGATTTTTGAGTAAAAAAAGTCAAAATTATTTTATATATATATATATATATATATATATATAGTCCGGTTACTATATTATTAATAGTATTAAATTATTGGTGCTATTAAGTTTTTTATCCTTAGATCAGCCTCTTTGATCATTTTCACCCGCTAGATTTTACTATTTTTTCAACCACCTATTAAACTCAAGAGGCCCACTATCCTCTCAACCATATATTTTTTAATTTAAGGGTTAAAAATTTAATAACACTAATAACTTAATACTATTAATAATATTCCAACCTAGCTCTCTCTCTCTCTCTCTCTCTCTCTCTCTCTCTATATATATATATATATATATATATATATATATATATATATATATATATATATATATATATATAAATCTCAATGCAAATTCAATGTTAAAAAATTTACAAATATAATTAAGTTTGTACTTTTAAAAATATATAACCTCTACTTTATATACACAGACACACGGTAGATAATTCAAAGTAAATAAATCAGTGAAATAAGAGGAACTATCCCAACAAAAAAAAAAAAAAAAAAAATCAGATGAAGAGCTAGTGGAATCAGAAGAATGTTGCAGCAAAATGAAATCTAAATTTTTTTTTTGTGGCAGCACAACAAAAGAGGATAGATGTCTTAATAATATAGGCCAATACAAAGAGAGAAAAATATATAAAATAATCTTTTAGAATCAAGAGGGACACAAAATGAAAACGACAAAAGGACCTCAAAATCAAAGCAGCTGAGTGATGCGAACCCTTTTTTCATTAGGAAGGGTAGTATTAGATGAAAATAGAATGTTCTTCGGGACGAATTTTTAAAAATCCGAATCCGAACCCGAACTCGACTATCAAACCCGAATCCGAATCCGAATCCGACAAATTTTAAAAATTCATATCCAAATCCGAACCCGACCAAAAATCCAATATCCGAACCCGAACCCGAAATAATTTTTTTTTATTTTTTTTTTTAATATTTCAAAATATATTATATTAAATTTAAATATGATATCAAATATTTATATACACATATATTATATAACGTAAAATCAATTCGGGTTCGGATTCGGATCGGGTACAATCAAAATTCATATCCAAAGTCAAATCCGTCGGGTTTTCATTTTTTATATCCATATCCGAATCGATATCCGTTTAACATCGGATAAATCTATTCCGTTCGGATTCGAATTCGGATAAAATTTCGAGTATTCGTATTCATTGACATCCCTAGATGGAAACGAAGTGACGGTAATGAAAATTTTTAGAAGGGAAGGAGTGACATCTGGAGGGGGCACGCTAGGAAAGAAGCGAGATGAAGAACCGGCAGTTCGGATTCGTGATGAGGAAGTAGTTCGGATTCGCGAGGAGGAAGTAGTTCAATGGTGGCAACAACAACAAATCAAACCCACCCAATAATGAGAAGAGAAACCGGTGATTCAATGAAAGAAAAAAAATAAAAAATACTAATCGGCGGGTTCTATGTCTATAAGGCACAAAATAAGAAAAATTTGCCACGTGAACTTTCAATACCAGAATTAATAAAGATTAAATAGAAGAGAATTCTAAGTTGAATTGACTTTAACCCAATCCTTTAAACTCCTTTATAGATCCCTGACATTAATCACAAAAATATGAACTTTTTGATTGATGAACCTAATCCTTAAACTCAAGCATCTGGTAACGGGGATAAGGAGGGATAACCCCCTTATTCCCGTTATTATACCCAAACGCTAATATAGAGGGGTGGGAATAACTAAACTCACCCCTAGCGGGTTATCCTGGACCCCCAGACGGAATAGCGGAATAGCGGATAAATAATTAATATTTAATATTTAATATTAATATTAAATATATTTAATATTAATATTAAATATTAATATTTATCTAAATATTAATATTTAATATTTAGATAAATATTAAATATTAATATTTAATATTAAATATTAATATTTAATATTTAATATTAAATATTAATATTACAATTTAATATTTAATTGTAAATATTATTTGAATTTTTTAATATTTATCTAAATTAAATATAAGGTTGATTAATACCATAAATTTATTTAATTTTAAATTATATCATAAAGGGCAAAATAGTAAATAAAAATATTTATCCCGTTAATTCTTCTTATTCCTCTATGCCCAACCAAATATAATTTTCTCTTATTCCTCTTATTCTTCTTATTTCTATATAATTTATCAAACACAATTTTTTTTAAACCCGGTATAACTCTTAAACCGAACCAAACAGAAATTTACTAATATCATAACTTATATCTATCTCCGGTATAACTAAATTTTTCTTATCTCCGAACCAAACGCAGCCTTAAAAAATATTTAACTTTAGTTGATAAATTACAAAGTGAGAAAACTTACGAAGAGCCACAAAAAAATTTCAATATCCATTCAAAATCTGCACCAGATTGTAAATTAACTTTACTGAAATTATTAATCATTGCAAAATATTCGGAGTCTAGTTTCCAAAGTATCAAACAACGTACAATTTGAACACTTATTATCAAAATATTGAATAGTGCATAGGTTGACTAGGTTAATACGAGCACGATTTTTGGGACCGGGTCAATAGAAAAAGAATGAAAAGATAAACTGATTCAATAGAAAAAACATATGAAGAAGAATCGGTTCAATGGAAGGGAACGAGTAGAAAAATCGACAAACGAGTCCCACGCAGAGGCATAAGATAACCAAAAATTGCTTCGTGAATTTCCAAACATTGGAATTAATAAGATTATTATATTATATAGATGGATAAATTGCACATTTAATTCTTAAATTTTAATTTATTATAATTTATTGTTTGAATTTTTAGAATTATTGTAATTAAATTTTATAATCTAATTTAGTTCATCAAATATTGATGCATCGCTATTGCAGAAATGATGTAATACTAGTTAAAGACCCGCGCTTCACGACGGACGAATATATTTACAGTAAATTAATATTAATAATTAATAATTATTAAGCAATGAATAATAAATTATTTATAAAGATAGAAATATTTTATATATTATAAGGTTTTCAACTTTATAAGTCAGAAAAAAGAAGCAGCACGAAATTACAATTAATACATATACCAATTGTTCATTAACAAATAACATCACTTCAACTTTAAATCCAAAAAGATGCATGATTAATACGTAAAGCAGTCTGATTATTTGTTGTTAGTAAAAAAAGGCTAATTATTTGTTGCTGGTGGATGCCCCTTCATTTTCTGCGAGCCTGCAATGTCAACAGATGGAAAGTTAAGAAAAAATAAAAGATTTCTTGATGAAAAGCTCACTCAAAGAGAGGTTCGTACAACAAAATTACCTAAAACGTTTTCTGCCTGGTTCTTCAATATCTGAAGCTAATTTAGCAACATCTTTAGACAATCTGATAAAAGCCAACGCAATACATTAGTAACTGAAACATAGTATTTCATACATGCAAGATCATGTAGAGAAAAAAAGAAATTAGCTATACCTAGAATGTGTTATTGCCGACGGAGACATTTCTCCAAATATGTCATTCTGAGTATGTGTGGAAGGAGTTAAAACTATCTGTTCTTCGATTTCAGGTTGATCCTTTTGGTATAACTGATTTTGGACTTTTGTCGGAACTTGGGAGAAGAAACACTTACTTACCTTAAACGATCTAATGCCCATACTTTTTGAAGGCCAATTAGTACTTTGGTGCTGTAGATAGGTCTTGGTGTAAAGTATTAGCATATCTGAAAAGATGTATGCAAACCATTCACAACCAAAAACTTATCTTCTTAACCTTTGTTTAGGAAACATCTTGCCTAAGAAATTAAGCAAGCAAAAATTGAGAGCATTAAAAACAAAGAAAGGAAAAAGAGGGGAAAAAAGCATGTAAAAATTTCGTTTACCTCATTAAAGCACCATTATTTATCTTGGAGAATAAAAGAACTATATCTTCTATTACTTGGCAGCCGTTGCACCGAGTAAGTTGATATTAATTCCTGCTAGGGTGTGTAATCAAGAGATCTTATGCATCTCCTCTCTACCTACTTTTAGTAATTGGTAGGTTGTCCTTCGTTAGATTGAAGTCCTATTAGAGGAGGATACTAAAAAGTATCACCATTTCATTGGAAAGCGGTATGAGAAGTCCTATAATCCAACATCCATATTGGGGTTGATTTATGAAAAGACGATGACATCCTTCTGCTGATCAATTCCTCGCCCGACCTATATATGTAGGTTTTTCTTAGTAGTACGATTATGCCATTACCTTATCATAAATCAACCCCAACATGAATACATGTTGGAAGAAGTACTCCCATACAAAGCTAGCAAAGGAATCTGCTATTCATCGGCAATATTAAATCTACTCCATAGTTTGCACATTCACCTGCAGTAAGCATGCATACTTAACGTCATCGGAGAAAAAAAAAGAAAACCCATTTTTTTGTGGCAGCATATTTCAGATGGCTTGTAAAAGCTAATCATATATAAGCATTACTAAATCAGAATATAGAAAAAGATAATTTTGCTGACAAAAGATTTTGCATGGTTACCTCGAGTGCTTTGGCGTACGAATTTATAAACAGTTGGGACTTCCGTACGAACTTATAAACAGTCGGGACTTCCCAGCAATGGTCCTCGCATGCAGGCTCAGAAATTGACTTATCTCCATCTATCATGAACAGTTGAATTCTTCAAAACTCTCCTCACTATCATGATGGCATCATGCAGACTTCGTTTGGATTAGAGCAAGGAATTTTAAAACAGCAAAAGAGATAATCGCAAGAAGTGGCTCCCCAGAAGTGCTTTTAACAACAGCCATGGGAGATCTAGTAATAAATTTCTGGGTTTCCACAACACTCTTTATCTTGATTCCAGCAACCAAGTTTGCTAAAAGTAGGATGTAAACTACTGAAGGCATCATTTGGAATTCGGATAGCTGGGCTAAGTATCTTAAAGTTTGAAAGTTACCGGTCTATTACAGTGATCTGTCATCCTTGCAATAAATCAAGGAGACGGATAACCTCAAACACACCAAAGAGTTCAAGCACCCTCTGCATCTGCAATGTACTTACAGATTGAATACAAGTATTATATGAACTTATCCCTGGCGGCATCACATGGCATTCTTAACAGAACATGATAAAGAAATTAAATAAAATATTCAACTATTGAGAAGAAAACTATAACATTGACAAATCTAAACGTGTTAGCAGGTCTTGAAAAATACAGACGATAATGGTGAGCATCAAGTTTGAAAGTTACCGGTCTATTACAGTGATCTGTCATCCTTACAATAAATCAAGGAGACGGATAATCTCAAACACACCAAAGAGTTCAAGCACCCTCTGCATCTGCAATGTACTTACAGATTGAATACAAGTATTATATGAACTTATCCCTGGCGGCATCACATGGCATTCTTAACAGAACATGATAAAGAAATTAAATAAAATATTCAACTATTGAGAAGAAAACTATAACATTGACAAATCTAAACGTGTTAGCAGGTCTTGAAAAATACAGGCGATAATGGTGAGCATCAAGGATAATGAACAATATATAAACTTCATTATTATTCAGAGAAAAGATATTATTTTCAAGTACATTGAGCCTTGAGGAAGAAACAAAAATTGAGAAAAGATATAAAACTTGTTCATCTAATTATTGAAAGACTACAGCTATAATGTTACCGAGTCTAAGGTGTTGGGTCTGAAATATAGAATTAGCACTGTATCCTGCAGCACCGTACCCCGCCAAGCACTGTATTATGTAGCAGTTACGTCAAGGCATCCAAGCCACCTTGCCATCTTGAGAGTACACAGTAAACGGAGTGCTTGGCGAAAAGCATGTAAGGCACAGATTTTACCCTCCAAAACATAAATAATTATGTTGACCATCATGCCGGGCCAAAATTTGGAGTCTTATTGAAAAACCAACTACGATTACCCTGAGGCCATCCAATATGTCACATCCTTTCTGTTCACGGCGAATTATAGTCTGAAATAGTATCGAAAAGGGTGCACCGATTGCCCCAAGGCTACTCGCCGAACTGCGCCACGTTGTGTGACACCCCGGAATTTGGATTAGTCCTATATATAAATGATATAATAGGACTAAATCTCTTAACCCGGCTATAGCATTTTGGATGGTAGCAAGATCCAAGAGGTTGTGACAGTTAAGCGTGCTAGAGCTAGAGTAGTTCTAGGATGGGTGACCCCCTGGGAAGTGGGACGTCACAGTTGGTATCAGAGCCATTCACCAGCCGGAAATGTGAGATGAGTCTTGGCTGAGCCAGGGTTGTATAGCGGGTAGAGCGAGGCTCCCCGGCTAATGACCGTTGTGAGTGGAGTGCAGCTCCTCACAAGGTCGGCTAAGGCTAGCGAGACGAGTCTCACATCGCCTGGTGCTTGTGAGTGTGCTTGAGCCTGACGTGGACGTCACGGCTTAAAGGGGGGAAGAATGTGACACCCCGGAATTTGGATTAGTCATATATATAAATGATATAATAGGACTAAATCTCTTAACCCGGCTATAGCATTTTGGATGGTAGCAAGATCCAAGAGGTTGTGAGAGTTAAACGTGCTAGAGCTAGAGTAGTTCTAGGATGGGTGACCCCCTGGGAAGTGGGGCGTCACACGTTGTGCCCTTGGGCAGTAAGTCAAGAAATATCAGATATTTCTATATATCATCATCGCCTTACATTCTGCAGCCGGCCAAGAGACCCTCCGCTAAGCTATCCATCATAGCATGTAATAGTGTTGCAGAATACAGTGCTTAGGGAGTAAAATTTTTTTACTGTCTTTGGCATAATACAGTCAGCTTTATGCTTATAATTCCCACTATAGTGATGTAGAGTTAACTTCAGCCATGGTAAAGCCTTAAAGGAGATCGTGATGACATCCATGCCTGCACCAGCAGTATTGAGAACCCCAGAAAAACACAGGGAAAAGTAAATTGAGCATAAACCAAAGGGAAAGTAGGTAAACCAGGGAGGGTAAAAAAAAAAAAGGGGCACAAAAGCCAATCTAAAATTAGCAAACACAATGTCCCAGTCAATCATGGTAAAGCTAGGAGGACCAGCAAAAATCAGAGAAGTAAAAAAACCGAAAAAAAAAAAATTAAATGTTGGACATACCGGCCATGTGAAAAACAATGCATAGCAAAGCCTAACATGATATTACATAGCATATGAGAAAAGAAAAAAACCTAAGAAGCATCTAAGAATCAATCACCACAACTACAGTAAAAAGGTGAGAGCACCAAACTTCTACCTTCTAAATAAATGTAGGCCACCAGAAGAAACAAAAGAAAAGCTGACCAAGCCTTTGTCTGCAGATATAGACAGCAATAGAAGGAAGAAGAAGTTGCCAGATACAAAGCAAGTGGGCAAAGGAACTCACCATTTCAACATTATATATAGCCGAATAAAGTAAGGGAGAGAGGCAGAGAGAGAGAGAGAGAGAGAGAGAGAGAGAGAGAGAGAGAGAGAGAGTCGTGGGTAGTAGATCGATCATACCAACAGCAAAGCCGGAGCCAGGGAGAATACCATTTTACCATTTTATTAAGCCACCATTTAATGCCGGAGATACAGCAGATCCGATCGTACACAACTTCCCGTCAGCAGAAGGAGGAGAGATAGAGAGAGTAGCATGGAGAAGGAGGACAATCTTCTTACCGATTTGCGGTAGGTAGAGAAGAAGGAAGAAACAGAGAGGGCACCAACTCCGGCAATCCGCCAGGCTCAGGACAGAAAAGCGGCGATGCGAGAGAAGCTGTATGGCACGCGGTAGGCGGAGATCGTGGTAGGTAGAGAAGAAGGAAGAAACAGAGAGGGCACCAACTCCGGCAATCCGCCAGGCTCGGGACAGAAACGCGGCGATGGAACAGAAGCATCAGCCAGCATCAGCACGAACGGAAGGGTTGGTGAGCAGAGATGGTGTGTGTGGGGGGAGAGGAAGGGAGTGGCGGGGGAGGGAGCGCCGTCACCGAGCGGCGAAAAGACTATTCCATGGTGGCATTAAATGCTCGGATCTGCAGTAGGTATGGACGTATGGTGTAGATCAAATGCAAAGAGGGAATGAGAGAAAAAAAGAGAGAGGTAAAGGGAAAAAAAAAGAGAAAAGATGAGAGGCCCACAAAGGAAGAAAAGAAAAAAAATGAAGGACCTAGGACCCACATCCCGAAATTAAGGAGAGGCCGTTGAGAATTTCCCCTTTAATGTAATTATATTGATTATTGTGATTGATGATACATTAATAATTAACATGTTATATTATTTTTATATCAGTACGTATATGTTAATATTTAGTTAACTAAATTAGATTGTGGGATATGTTTGTAATAATTTTATAAGTTTGAGACAGAACTTACAAAAATTAAAGTTTAAGGATTAAAGTGTCACCCGTCTTGAGGACCAAACATGCAATTTATCCGGCAAAATATGAAAAATATTAATGGTACACCACAAATAGAGTGTATATCTCACACCCCACCCATCTTATGATAGTATGAATTTTACTAACACCTTGAAGTGACTAGTGAAGAAAACTTCACTTTTGGATTGATGGGGTGTATATCATACACTCCATTTGGAGTATATATATATATATATATATATATATATATATATATATATATATATATATATATATATATATATATATATATATATATGGGGCAATTTCCTACGTATCCCTAAAAATTTCTCTGTTTTCAGATTTACCCCTCTTAGAAGGCTAATATTAAAACTACCCTTCTTACGTTCCAACTTCTTTCCAAAATACTCCTGAAGTTAAACTCTGTTAGTGTACCGTTTGGAACTGCCGTTATCTGTGTGTAATTACTATTTTGCCCTTTCAAATATATCCTAAACCCTAAACCCTAAAACCCTAAACCCCTAAACCCTAAAACCCTAAACCCTAAACCCTAAACCCTAAAACCCTAAACCCTAAACTGTCACGCCCCGGGGCGATACTGCGCCCCGGCTCGCCAACAGATCCGCCGCCCATCCGGGAAGCCCCGTATAGGCGTAGCGACTAACCTGCAAAGAAACATCTACACTAGCAGATATCAGAGCGGAAAGAGAAAAGCTGGAATAAAATACATGAAATAAAACTACATCTCTCAAATATACAGACCAACCTCACCAGAATACAGGAGTCTCTCATAAAAGCAGGAAAGGAAGGTACAACTCAAAACCTCACTACAAAAGCCACTCGACATAACACACACCAAAATGGAACTGGGGTACATCTACTCACACACAGAAGACGACAGGAGGGGATCTATCTCGCGACGCCCTTACCTCGGTCAGAAGGAGCTGGATCAGCAACAAGAGCTGCAGGAACCGGAGCAGAAGTCCCTGGGGAGAAAACACCACGACGGGTGTGAGAACTACATCCCACAGTAGTTCTCAGTGGGTGCCGCCAACAAGCCCGACGGTCTGCCCACTAAGTCTACCAGAGGCATAAAGTAACATATGCAGTGCTATAAGGAAAGCTGGGAAAGGTAACTCTACAGCTACCATGCCTCTATCTAGATGCTCAACAGTGGAACAGAAAGAACATAATGCCACAACTAACTCTCCTCCCTGATCACCCAATCAACACTGACTGCCACATCGGGTCCAGTCAAACCTGCGCCAACCTACTGCCGTTACGTCCCGGAGGAGCGGACTTACGTAGGGCGTCCATGGCTGCCAACAAAAGCACAGCCAGAGGGACAACTGCAACCACAAGTCGCGAAGGAACATCTCATCTCACGCGGGTACAACAACCCGGTCTCGCCTACTCCGGAGTGGCACTCGAGGGGAGCGACCCGCTCGAGTCAAAGTAACCCATAAGTATCACTGTAAAGTATCTCTGTAAAGCTCAAATGTGGCTCATGCAGGCTATGATCCAATCCTCGATCAATAAGACCGACTACCAAACAAATCACTGACTCACTCACTGGCTGGAATCTACACAGCTGAAACTCACTGTCTCTCTGACAGTTTCTAAGAACCCAGATCTACCATCACTATCACTCTCCCAAAGAAATCAAATCTACAGACTGCTATCAACTCCACTCGGTCCCCAGACACGAGTGCAAACGCATCCCACAACCACCCGACCTCTCGGCCCACAACTCGGGCGAGGAAAAACTAAGTCCATAGTGAAATGAAGTATCGTGATGTGGAATGTCTAGAGCAGTAAAAACCTAGCCCAAGTTGGAGTTTTTCTACAGACTGGCTGAACATGATACATATGACAGGGGTGCTAGGTCAAATTCCAAGATTTCATTATTTAACATAGTGTAGGAATCAAAAGATTCATCAACTAATATAAGAGATACAACATACAGTTTAACACATGCCAATACTCCAATTTCTAACATGCATGATCCTACACACATAGAATTAGTACACAGTCCAGAGTGCTTGGAAGCAAGGTCACCCACCTGAAAGTGCTAACTGTCCGGAATCGTACAGCCGAGAAAGCCCACAACTGTCAAATCACAAATCCCACCAAGCCAACAACACGGTAGAAGTGCTCACAAACTCCTGGGTACAAACATACACCAAAATTACACTTTAATTCTCACAAATTCCACATTCCCAAAATCTGTGGTGAACAGTCCCATTAACACGAAATTTTCACCTGAAATACTTCCTCCAAAAATTCCAATAAAAATATGACGGCGATCCTCGCGAAGAGTAGATGTCGATAGAGTCCTGAAACGTCGAATTCCGATGTCCGGATGAGGAGATAAAAATCCGACAGGTAGGTGCTGTCCAAATCAACCAACAGTCGCAAAGGGGGTTAAAAATGTACCCAGAACCCCAAGAAAAGCTCGGATCCAGAAGAAGTGTCCAACACGGAAAATGTAGATTTACCTCTTACGAAACCGTCACCGCAGAAATCGTCCAAAAATAACGTCGGGGTAGCCCGGTAGACCTCCCAGACTAAACTGCGACGAAAATGGGCCTCCAACAGTAGATCGTCGCTCCGCACCCCGATGTAGAAGTCGCTGTCGTCGCGGCCTCCAAAAATTCTGAACTTCCGCCAAGAGATGCACAAGAGGGAGAGGAGAAAATTTGGTGAAGGGCTCCAAGAGAAAAGCTTTCGGGAAAAGCTCCAAAACGAGGCCCCTTGAGGCCTTTTTATAGGCCTCACCCGAAGCAGCCCGGAAAAAGGAGTCAAAAGGGCCTTTTGGGCCCAATTCGGGCGCCCGGGACAATCGGGCGCCTACAGTGTTGGGCCCGGCCCAACACTGTGCGCGCCCGGATTGATCCGGTGCCGCCACGTGTCCCCCCGAACAGGGGACAGCGGTGCGGGGCCACCCGATGGCCGCCACGTGTCCGGCCCCGCGCTCCCCGCGCCCGGCGCACATGCGCCCACCAATCATGGCGCGCCACGTGGAGCGCAGTCCACGGCAGCGACCACGGGCCGCGGTTCACGGCGGCCCACCCGGGTCGCTGCGCCCGCCAACCAGCGGGCGACACGTGGCCCGGCGGGTCCATCGTGCGCCGCGCCCGGCGCGGTCCACGCGCTGTCGCGCGTGCGTTGACCCGCCAACCGGCGTCTGCCACGTGGACTGTGCCGCGTCGCATACGCCTGGTGCGTATGGACCGACCAACCAGAAGAAGCCACGTGGCCCGCCCCGGTCCACTGCACCAACCGCGCGCCCCCGTGGACCGAGTCGCGTGAGCCCGCCAATGGGCAGCCGCCACGTGTCCAGGCGCCGGTCCATGCACCAGCGCCCAAGCTCTGTGGACCGAGCGGTATGCGCCGGCCCAATCAGAAGCTGCCACGTGGCAGGGGCTGGTCCACGGCTGCTCCCATGCACCGAAACGCGCGATAAACTTCCGGGAGTCCCTTTTTGGGCATCCGGACTCAGAATTTAACAAGCAAATAGCCGTTTTCAAGCGTTTTTCCGTGCTGAATCCATTTCCGACCTCTGTTTGGCCTAATTCTTATCCGAAATTTCGGCAAACCCAGCCGAAAGCCAACACAGCAAATAATATCACACAGGGTCCATCTGTGGCATCCTGTTGATGCACCATGGGCCAGATACACCAATGATAGGTGTTCTAACAGTGGATTCATCGGAAGAACGTTGCATGGGAATCAGGGCCACTACATAAACCCTAAACCCTAAACCCTAAAACCCTAAAAAATCCTAAACCCTAAACCCTAAAATCCTAAACCCTAAACCCTAGAACCCTAAAAACCCCTAAACCCTAAAACCTAAAACCTTAAACCCTAGACCCTAAAACCCTAAAAAATCTTAAACCCTAAACCCTAAACCAGGGCAAAATAGGTATATCTGATAGTTTTCAACTCCGATTATTATTTAACTCTAGTTTAACCCTAATTAACTTAACAAAGGGAAACGGTAGGGGTATTTTTAATAACGGTGGAACGTATGAAGGGTATATTGGAAAGAAAAAAATAAGAGGGATAAATCAGATATTTCTTCATATTTCAGGGGTACACAGGCAATTATCCCTATATATATATAGCATTACTCACAATATATATATATATATATATATATATATATATATATATATATATATATATATATATATATATATATATATATATATATATATATATATATTAATTCAATTTTCTCACAATGTAACAAATCACCTGCAGATAAAACATGATATAAAAAAAAATTAATTTCACACTTAACAATAGTAGTAGAATGATTTTATTTTATTTTTGATTCAGCTCAATAAACTGATGTAGCTATTAGAGTTTAATTTTCATTTGCTGGTTAATGATTACAAAAAAAAAAAAGAAAAGAAAAAAAAAAGCAGTTTAATTAATTTTTAGAGTTATGGTTTAAAAAAGAGGTTTAAAAATTAAAAAATACTAGTTGTTACATTTTACATCCCACCCAATTTAATAAAATGTACCTGTAAGCATTGCCCTTAAATATTTTGTGTCACACAAGTAGTTATGGTTTCTTATTGATTACACACTAATGAAAAATCCATTCATAAATTTTTGGAGTTGTTTCCTAATAAAAAGTATTTAAAGATGATTATTTAATAATACGTTGCTTTGAGATTCGTGTGTTGTATATGATGAATTCCCCTTTCACTCTCCCTTCCCCGCTCGTTCTAACGTTTTTGGCGGCCCCGACCTCGAAGGTCCTCCGATGGCGACGCCGCCACCCTCCTCCGCCGTCTCCCTCGGCGGCAAGGGCTCCTCCCTCACCCCCGACGCGGTGTACTCCGTCGCCGGAGGGTTCTCCGGCGTACGGATCGACTCCTCAGCCGGCGAGAAGCTTGCCCAGTCCAAGAGCTCCTCCCCTCCTCCGCCGCTCTCCGATGCTACGCAAAACCCTAGATTCCTAACCCTAGAGGAGTCCCGAGCCGCCCTTGCCGTCCTCCTCAACAAGATCCTCGTCGCCGACGCCTCCATGCGTCCCCCACTACCCAGCCTGATCGAGGAGACCCTGTCCCTCCCATCGGGCCACGAAACCCTAGATTTCGGATCCGCACTAGGGTTCCTCGAGTCCATATGCCGGTTGAATGGGAGAAAGGTGGAGGAGATTAAAGTTTCCGGCGATGAAATCGGGGTTTTCGAAGCCTCCGCCGCTGCTCCGACCGCGATCTGCGCGATCCTGGACTGCTGCTCCTCAGCAATGGTGAGGGTGTGCGACGCAGTGGCGGCGCTCTCCTTCGAGGCAGCTAGGGCTGACGTGGGGGCCTTCGATTTGCCGGTCTCGGGCGACGGCTTCTCGATCAAGGACGAGACGGATGTAGCCGGAGACATGAAGGTGATGCTCTTCGGTTCGAAGCTCGTAGGGCAGAATCATGCCGACTCTTTCACGGAGATCCCCACCGTCCATGGGAGCTTCAGGGAGGCTGTGAGGACACTCCATGGGAGGACCCGCGTTGAGCTGAACTCTTCCATTAAGGTCAGGAAGAGAACTAGTCTCAGTAATCATGGAAAGGAGAAAGCTTTGGTGGCGTCTGCGCTCCCTCTGGCTATGGCGATTCGGTCCATGAGTGAGATTAGTCTGGGGCGAGCCAAATTGATCGTCGAATCGATCCGAGATGTTGGTCTCAGGTCTACGGTTTCTGAATTATTTCGAAATCGGTGTCCGGGCTCTGACGGATTGAAGGACCAATTTGATTCAGTAATGCGAAATGCTGCTGCTGGATCAGATTATTTATCTGTTTTGAGTGGTGTTTATGATCTTTTGGTTAAATTTAGGAACATTCTTGCTTGGGAGGCTGCATTGGCTTTGTTCACAATTGAGGTCGATGATTCAATCGAGAAAATCCAGGGAAGTTCTTCGACGAATGCCAAGCCAAATGGAGAAACTGCGAAAGGTGACAAGAAGAGCGAGAAGAAAAAGAAGAAGACTTTAGGAAAAGGGACTTCTGCTGTAATGCAGCTTCTTAGAATCCGAGTAATGAATGAAAAGGAGATAACAAGTGAGCATGTCGCAGCGCTTGTTGATTGGGCTCGTGACCTTTCCTTTTATTTTGATCCGAAGGACAAAGGGCTTGATACATTGATAGAAAAAGTGAAAGAGATTGTTGAGAGCAACGAAGTCAGGAGACTTCCTAAAATTCCCAAGGTGAGAAATATGTACTAACTGAATGTGTGCCTACAGCCCTTAAGTGCTTATAATTTTCCAAAGTCACTTATAATTCGACACGTTTGGTCAACTTCTCTTTTAGGGTACCCGTGATTTTGGGAAAGAACAAATGGCCATAAGAGAACGTGCATTTTCCATTATTACCAGTGTTTTCAAGATGCATGGAGCAGTGGGCCTTGATACTCCTGTATTCGAGCTGAGAGAGTCTCTCATGGGGAAATATGGGGAAGATTCAAAGTTGATATATGACCTCGCTGATCAGGTAAAATTTTGAAGACAGCTAACAACATTTTAGTGTTTCTGTCGAATTACTTTTGCCGTTACTCTTATTTTATTGTAAAAAAAAGAATGATTGAGCGCATCAAGCTCCAAACAGTGTGTATTTGGGCAACTCATCGCATGTGTTTTTGTAGCATTTATACTTGTAATACTGCTCTACTTGACTTTATAGCTTAAGATCGTGAAGGAGTTATTTCTAAGTAGGTATTTGCAATTTGTGTTTTCATCGGAATATCAAGTATAATACTCATTTTTGTTCATCCTGGTAAATTAGTATTGACTGCTTCCTAAAACGGCTTGCATATTTTGTTTTGGCAGGGTGGCGAGCTTTGTTCTTTGAGATATGATCTAACTGTTCCGTTTGCCCGATACCTGGCCATGAATAACATCAGTGCATTGAAAAGGTACCAAATAGCAAAAGTGTATAGGAGGGATAATCCCTCAAAGGGAAGGTATCGTGAGTTCTATCAATGTGACTTTGATATAGCAGGCCAGTATGAGCCAATGGAACCTGACTTTGAGGTCATTAAAGTATTAACGGAATTGCTGGATCGACTTGACATTGGCACCTATGAGGTACTCTTGGTTGTTTGTTTACTTAATTCACTGTTTATTTAGCTCATCTTGCCTGAGAAGAGGGTGCTGTTAATGATGTGTAGAAGTACGATTCTCAGCATAATCGATTACTATATAGGTTAAATGTATAGGTAAAATGTGTGCATCTTCCCTGTACTGTCGCGATATTGACCTACTCCCTGACTTTTCACTTAAAAACAATTTAGCCTTTAAACTTTCTTGTATACTGCAATTCCATCCTTGGCCATTGAAAAGATCAGAAACCACATGATTATCTTCTCCTGAAAATTGACCTTTCTAATCTTGTTTCAAGTGCACTGAAACAAGATCTTCGTTTGACAGAAGGGACAAATTGTCATTACAGGTTTTCTTTGTATTATTATTATTATTATTTTTCTACAATCAGGGATGCAATTGCCATATATTAGAAAGTTTACGCACTAAAGTGTTAAGTGCAAAGTTCTGGGACTAGGTTGCAATATCATATAGTATAAGGACCACCTATACATTTTGATGTTAGGTGATTTGCTGAGCCTTGAATGTCTAAAATATTGCACTTAGACTATTTTCTATCATCTGCAGATAAAGCTAAATCATCGGAAGCTATTGGATGGAATGTTGGAGATTTGTGGTGTGCCTCCTGAAAAGTTTAGGACAGTTTGTTCAAGTATAGATAAGTTAGACAAGCAAGCATTTGAGCAGATAAAGAAGGAACTGGTAAGAAATTACTTCATCTGTACAATTAGTAACAGTGAAAAGAAAAAAGAAATGGATATTGCAATCTATGTAGCTACTAAATTAACTTAATATATTCTCTTTGTTGATTATACCTTCACTAGGTGGAAGAGAAAGGGTTAGCTATTGAAACAGCAGAGAAAATCGGCACATTTGTGGTAAAAAGAGGGCCATCGCTTGAAATCCTTTCTGAATTGAAGAAAGAAGGTAGCCAGTTTATGGAGAACAGTGGCTCTGTCGTTGCGTTGAATGAGCTAGATGTATTATTTGAAGCGCTTGAAAAGTCAAACTGTCTAGACAAAGTGATCTTTGACTTGAGTCTGGCTAGAGGCCTCGATTACTATACTGGAGTAATATACGAGGCAGTCTTCAAGGGTGCTACACAGGTGAGACATATTGTTTCTAATTGCATAAACAGAGATATGAATTTCTTCCTGTGCTTCATGATTGTCACAGCATATAGTAGCAAGGCAACGCTCCATAGTGTTGAACCACCTAGAATCATATTTTATCTCTATAGAGCAAAACTGAAGAGTTTTCATCTTATTCGTAAGTGCCTTTAAACCCTTTGGATTATCGTTGCCTTAACAATCTGCCTTTTTTGGTGTTCTTCTAGATATCTGTGTTCTTTTTTTTTGCATGCACGCGCACATAGATCCATACATGCTTATATCATGATGATATATAATCTTGCTATGCTATGTAAATCCAGTGCGACTGTATTGGACTTTATGTTGAACAACTGAAATGTTTGTACTATGACGATTTTGAGGTGGTACAGCACCTCACCACTGCCACAATGAGTTATTTCTTGCATAAATCCTAGGCTTCATTTACAGATGACCAAATCCATAATTTCAAAATCTCTCATTTCGTTTTCAGTACTTCAGGTCATGAGATTTACTCCTTTCTTACTTATTTTCAATCCTTAGGTTGGTTCCATTGCAGCAGGGGGTCGCTATGATAACCTGGTAGGAATGTTCAGCGGAAAACAGGTCCCTGCAGTTGGTGTCAGCCTTGGAATTGAAAGAGTCTTTACAATTATGGAGCAGCTGGAAAAGGACAGGAACCAGGTATTGTTCACTGCCTTTCCAATTGGCATTTGTCAACTTTCTCCAATGCATTAAAATCCTTCTGCTTGTCACTCTTTTAGTGCATTTCCTGTCACGCCCCGGGGGTTTTGTTTAGCGGAAACGATACCTCAAAGTACGCGTAAAGTGCGTACATTTTTTTTTTTTTTTTTTTTGTTTAAAAACCTCCTTCCCCGGCGCGTGCCCAGACCCGCCACATATACAGATTTACTCGAAAATCGGGCAGAGTCTCCTCTGTATATGCACGGCGTCGCGGCTGTTACAATAGTCGAACATAAGCAATCATTTTCCCATTTAGTCACAACAGTTCGAAGTAGTACGGTGCATGAAGACTAAACAATATCCGTGGCCAGTCAAGTTGAAAGTATAAACTCACCGTTTTGAAAACAGGCCCACACGGCCTTAGGTTTTGAAAACAGATTGGAAAACGGCATAAATCCACAAGGTTTAGAAAACGGGCCCAAAGGGAACAATAAAGGAAATAGTAGTGCATAACCAGAAAGAAAGTACTCAACATCCACACGATCCCACAAGGGTATCGAGAACCACACAGTAACCTACAATACCGAATGAAATGCAGAGAAAGTAAATGATACAGCATACTAGGGCTCCCTCAGCCCGACTGCTACCACCTCGGCCTCACCGTCGCCTACCTCTACCCCCTGGAGGTACCTGTCACAGAGTGGGTAGTCAGCGACACTATCATAAGAATAGTACTAAAGCAGTAAAGTAATACCAAGCCACAAAAGTAAGACTAGCCGGAACAACCGCTCTACTCGTAACGGTAACTCGCAACCACCTGTACCACCTGTAACACCTGCAACCCCGGAATCACCTGTAACACCTGACCGCGTCGGGCACCTATCCCGGCGATCGCACACCTGACCACATCGGGATCCAATCCCGACAGGTCGCACACCTGACCTCATCGGGATCCAATCCCGACAGGTCGCACCGCTCGCACCTCGCTGCCTCAAACCCCACACCTACGGGGGCCCCCACTACGTCACCTCGTGGGGTAACACGGGTCGAAGACCGCCTTTCCGGAAAAGAGCACCCTTTGCGGTGGCCAAACCGCGGGTGCGCGTGTCGCAACTCGAGCATAAGTAACCAAAACACGGGGTAATATAGTACATCATAGAAACCGTCAGTGTTAGTACCGATTAACAATAAAAAGCCCCTTTCGGTTTACCAACACAATACTCTGCCTCGACCGTAAACCCACCTTGTTGTCGCGCTCCTGACTGATGTTAGGTTCTCTCGCGTCTCGGGTGCCCGCCCGGACCTACACGAATTTGTCATATAGGAGTCAGAAACTTAAGACTTTGTCAGATTAACGACTAGAGCACCCGGCGCCCCCTCACCTTGCGCACAATTCGCACACGTACGCGCCTGGCCCCGCACGGCTGGGCGGCGTACTAACTGCGTGCGGCCGTCCGCATGCGGTGACGCCCGCATGCGGCGTTGTCCGCATGCGGTGCCGCCCGCACCCGCATGCGGAGGCTCCCGCAAGCGGCGGCGCCCGCATGCGGCAGCCCGCATGCGGTGCCGCCCGCACCCGCATGCGGAGGCGCCCGCAAGCGGCGGCGCCCGCATGCGGCAGCCCGCATGCGGTGCCGCCCGCACCCGCATGCAGACGCGCCCGCAAGCGGCGGCGTCCGCAAGCGGCAGCCCGCATGCGGTGCCGCCCGCACCCGCATGCGGCGGCGCCCGCAAGTGGCGGCGCCCGCATGCGGCAGCCCGCATGCGGTGCCACCCGCAAGTGGCGGCGCCCGCATGCGGCAGCCCGCATGCGGTGCCGCCCGCACCCGCATGCGGAGGCGCCCGCAAGCGGCGGCGCCCGCATGCGGCAGCCCGCATGCGGTGCCGCCCGCACCCGCATGCGGAGGCGCCCGCAAGCGGCGGCGCCCGCATGCGGCAGCCCGCATGCGGTGCCGCCCGCACCCGCATGCGGAGGCGCCCGCAAGCGGCGGCGCCCGCATGCGGCAGCCCGCATGCGGTGCCGCCCGCACCCGCATGCGGCGGCGCCCGCAAGCGGCGGCGCCCGCATGCGGCAGCCCGCATGCGGTGCCTCCCGCACGCGGCGCCGCCCGCATGCGGATGCACGCGGCGCCGCCCTCATGCGGCGCCGCCCGCATGCGTGGCTCCGGTAATGGCGCCGACTCCCCTCCCTTTTTCCTAAGAGAACCAAGAAACGACCAAAACAAGAACCCTAAGCCATGCTTACCTGGGTTTCGTCGGCTAGGGTTGATCTAGGGGATGATCGTCCTGTTCTTGGGTGAAGGTATGCCGGCGATCTTCCTTCTCCTCACCCGCTCCGCCTTGCTTCTCCTCTCGATCGATTGGGGAAAGGTACGGTACGGTTGGGAAACTGAAAGGTTGGGGAAGTGGGTTTTCGTTCCTTTGGTGTTTCGTACGCAGGGGGAGTTAAGGGGAGTTGTAGGGAGTGGCCGGTAGTTGGGGGAAGTGGTGGGAAGTTGGGGCGGTTCGTGGGAAGTTGTGGGGAAGTGGTGGGAAGTTGGGGGAAGTGGTGGGAAGTTGGGGGCGGTTCGTGGGGAGTTGTACGATGGGGAAAACGCGGGAGTGATTAAGGTGGCGGGAGCGGTTAAATTGGGTAAAGGGAATGAACCCAGTTCAAGTTAAAACGGGTACAAGTCGGGTGCGAACCAGAGTCCGGTCTGTCTGAAAAAAACCGCGTTAACCACCTGAACCGTTAGTTACCTTCCGGAATTTATTCCGGGAGATTCCGGCGTCGGAATTCAAAACCGATTTCGCCGCCGTTCTCCGTTTCGCGAGCCCTATTAACTAAAAATACCCGCGGGCCCCGACGGTCTGTCCG
Organism: Tillandsia leiboldiana; assembly: GCA_029204045.2. Classification (NCBI taxonomy): domain Eukaryota; kingdom Viridiplantae; phylum Streptophyta; class Magnoliopsida; order Poales; family Bromeliaceae; genus Tillandsia; species Tillandsia leiboldiana. Next base: position 52,466,959 of record CM055063.1, on the reverse strand, counting down.
GAAACAAGGAATTATTCGATCACCCTCCAGCCCCCGAAACGAAATGCGGAATTAACGAAACCAAAAGTAGACCCTTAAAATATTTTAAACCAGCGGCTACTACACCACTCACCTCTTAAAACGAGTTTCGTCCTCGAAACTCAATCCTGGTTCGCGGTAAAGAGATAAGGGTAGCCCTCTCTCATCTTCGATTCTAGTTCCCACGTCGCTTCCCGCTCCTCGTGGTTGTTCTAGTGCACCTTCACATAGGGGATGTCTCGGTTTCGAAGCGTCTTACTTTCTCTTGCTAGTATTCGCACAGGGGTTTCCTCGAAGCTTAGGTCCTCCTTTAGTTCGAGTGTTGAGACGTCCAGGACGTGCGACGGGTCGGGGAGGTATTTCTTGAGCATCGAAACGTGGAATACGTCATGAATCCGGTTGAGGTTCGGTGGTAGGGCAAGGCGGTAAGCCACTGGGCCAATCCGTTCCAGGATCTCGAATGGCCCCACGAACCGCGGGCTTAGCTTGCCTTTTAACCCGAATCGCTTGATTCCCCTGGATGGCGAGACCCGCAAAAACACGTGTTCTCCCACCTGGAACTCTAAGTCGCGGCGTCTTCGATCCGCGTAGCTCTTTTGTCGACTCTGGGCAGTTAGTAAGCGCTGTCTGATGAGACGCACCTTCTCTTCTGTTTCTTCCACCAAGTCGGGTCCCAAGAACTTCCGTTCTCCCAAGTCGTCCCAACAGATCGGGGATCGGCAGCGTCTCCCGTATAAGGCTTCGTAGGGTGCCATCAGTATGCTGGCCTGGTGGCTATTGTTGTAAGCGAATTTTACAAGTGGTAGGTAACGCTCCCAACCGACTCCCCAATCGAGTACACAGGCCCGAAGCAGGTCTTCTAGCGTCTGTATCACTCGCTCCGACTGCCCGTCTGTCTGAGGGTGGAAGGCTGTGCTGAAGTGCAATTTAGTCCCCAAGGCTTGTTGCAGGCTCTGCCAAAACTTTGAGACGAAACGCGTGTCTCTGTCTGATGTGATCGATGCCGGTACTCCATGCAGTCTCACAATTTCGCTGAGATAGACCTGAGCCAACCGCTCCCTGGTCCAAGTTGTGTGAATCGGCAGGAAGTGCGCTGACTTAGTTAGCCGGTCCACCACAACCCATATTGTGTCATGTCCTTGCTGTGAACGTGGAAACCCGGTGACAAAGTCCATGGTGATATGATCCCACTTCCACTCCGGTACCGGTAAGGGTTGTAACTTTCCCGCCGGTCGTTGATGTTCCGCCTTTATTTGTTGACACACCAGGCAATGAGCTACAAATTGAGTTACATCCCTCTTCATCTTGGGCCACCAGAAGGTCTGCTTAAGGTCCCTGTACATCTTTGTACCTCCTGGATGCGCTGCATAAGGGGCGTTGTGTGCCTCCGATAGGATTTCCTTCTTCAATTCTGGGGTATCCGGCACGCAAATCCGCCCGCGGAACCGTAGAGTGCCGTCGCCTTCCACTGAAAAGTCCCCTTCCTGATTCGGCGAGATTTTGTCTCTTACGAGCTGTAAGTGCGAGTCCGCCTGCTGTCCCTCTCGAATCTTTTCTAGCAGTGTTGGCTTGACCACCAGAGTTAGAAGTTGCGCAACCGTGCCTGCTGGCACTACTTCCAACTCTAGTCGTGAGAATTCCGCGATCAAGTTGCTCTGCTCAGTTATCGCACCTACCGATCCTCCCTCCAATCGCCCCTTCCTGCTCAGCGCGTCTGCTACCACGTTTGCTTTCCCTGGGTGGTATTGGATCGTTATGTCGTAATCCTTCAGTAACTCAAGCCACCGTCTCTGCCGCAGGTTTAGTTCCTTTTGGGTGAATAGGTATTTAAGACTCTGGTGATCTGAGAAGATGTTACAATGGACACCAAAGAGGTAGTGTCTCCATAACTTCAGAACGAAGACCACCGCAGCCAGCTCTAAATCGTGTATTGGGTAGTTTCTCTCGTAGTCCTTCAGTTGTCTAGACGCATAGGCTATTACCTTCCCCTGCTGCATTAAAACACCCCCAAGGCCGATTCTTGAAGCGTCGCAGTACACCTCATAGTCCTCACCGGGTGTTGGTAGTACAAGAATCGGTGCCTCGGTTAGCCTTCTTTTCAGTTCTTCAAAACTTTCCTGGCATTTGGCCGTCCATACAAACTTTTCTCCTTTCTTGGTCAACCGGTTTAGAGGGGCCGCAATCTTCGAGAAACCCTCGACAAAGCGTCTATAATACCCCGCCAGCCCCAAGAAACTGCGGATCTCCGTCACCGTCGCGGGCGGCTGCCAGTCTATCACCGATTCCACCTTCTTGGGGTCCACGGCGATTCCCTTTGCCGAGATCACATGCCCCAGGAATCCCACTTCGCGTAGCCAGAACTCACACTTTTTGAGCTTAGCGAACAGCTTCTGTTCCCTGAGGGTTTGGAGAATCGTTCGTAAGTGATCCTCGTGCTCCTCGTCGGTGGATGAGTAGATTAGTATATCATCGATGAAGACCACCACGAACCGGTCTAAGAATGGTCTGAAGACCCGGTTCATCATGTCCATAAAGACTGCGGGGGCGTTCGTAAGTCCGAACGGCATGACCGTAAACTCGTAATGGCCATACCGGGTCCGGAAAGCGGTCTTCGGAATGTCCTCGTTCCGAACCCGGAGCTGGTGGTAGCCTGACTGTAGATCAATCTTTGAAAAGACCGTCGCTCCTCGTAGTTGGTCGAAGAGGTCGTCGATTCTGGGCAGGGGGTACTTGTTTTTCACCGTGACCTTGTTTATTCCTCTGTAGTCGATACAGAGTCGCAGGCTTCCATCCTTCTTCCGTACAAAAAGCACTGGTGCGCCCCAGGGTGACACACTCGGCCTGACAAACCCTTTGTCCAAGAGGTCTTCCAGTTGCGCCTTTAACTCCTTCAACTCCGCGAAGGCCATTCGGTAGGGTGCCTTCGTTATAGGTTGAGTACCTGGCAAGAGTTCAATAGGGAACACCACCTCCCTTTCAGGGGGTATCCCAGGCAGCTCTGTCGGAAAGACATCGGGAAAGTCCCTCACCACCGGGATGTCTGAAGGTGTCGTCGAGGGTCGGGTAACCAGATCTACCGATGCCAAATAGGCTACACACCCACCCTCGATCAGACTCCTGGCTCGAGCCGCTGAGATGACTGCCGGGAAGGAGGTGCTCTTGCACGCTAGGTACGCATTCCTAGGGAAACTTGGTTCTTGTAGTTGTACCATCCGCTTATCGCAGTCGATAAGCACTTGGTACCTTGAGAGCCAGTCCATGCCCAAAACAACGTCGTACTCCTTCAAGGGAATCACTATTAAATCCCAAGGGCAAAATAGCCGCCCTAGCTTAATCGGGCAAGTGGCTACCAAACTAGTCGCCTCCAGTGTCCCACCCGCGGTCTGGACCGTCAACCGACTTTGGAGAGGTGTTTCCTCGAGGTCATGCGAAAACACGTACTCGCGAGAAATGAACGAGTGTGTTGCTCCAGTATCAAAGAGGGTCCTAGAACGTGAATTTAAAATGGAAGTTATACCTGCAAGTACGTGCTCCGGCGGGTCCGATTCCTGGCGGGTCATGGAATAAATTCGCCCGCCCGGTTGAGGCTGCCTATCCTCTTCGCGCCGCGTAGCCGGGGGCCTAGAGGTCGACCCCATAGGAGCTTTCTCCCGCCCCAAAAATTGTGGTGAAGGCGTGGAAGCGGCAGAGGAGGCTGATCCCACGGTAAGGGGGCAGTTGCGGCGGAAGTGCCCCTGCTTGCCGCAACGGAAGCAATGGTCAGCTCTCTGGGAGCAACCCAACACTCCATGCGCTCCCCCGCAGATCACGCAAGGCCCGTCTCTTGGCCTCGGCTCTCCCGTAGGTGCGCTCCGTGCTCCCGACTGTGCCCTCCACCGCTTGGGGAGTCGGCTCCCAGCAGATGACCCCCCTCCGTAGCTCTGCTGTTGCCGCTTCCTATCTTCATGCTGTGCCGGGGCCTCCCTCCTAGCGCGGGTAACGGCAAGCCCACGCTCTACGATAGTGGCCCGGTCGACCACTTTTTGGAACGTATGCAAATCAGCGGCTTGAACCACCTGGAAAATATCACTTCGCAACCCATCCACGAATAGTTGCGCCTTGTGGGGTTCATCCCTTATAACGAAAGGGACGCAATTTGCCAGGCGCACGAATTCGCGCTGATACTCCATAACCGTCTTGCTCCCTTGCTGAATGTGGTTCAGGTCGTCCTCCAGTTTCTTCTTGACGCTATTTGTGAAGAAGGCCCTAAACAATTCCTGCTTGAACGTCGTCCACAATAGTAGCACGGTGCCCTGGGTGGGATCAGGGCGCACCGTCTTCCACCATAGACGAGCGTTTCCCTCCAAAAAGTGAACTGCCAGAGGAACGCGTTCGGGGTCCTCGATGAGTAGGTCCTCAAACAATTTTTCCATCGATCCCACCCACTTTTCGACTACCCAGGGATCAGTCGTCTCCCCCTCGAACGTGGGTGGTTCGAACTTCATGAAATCCGCCAGATTGGCCCGCACTCGCTCTCGTTCCGCCCGCGTAACCGTCCCTTCCCTGGCGACGGCGGCGGCCGCGGGGGTGCTCCCGCCGAGAGCCCCCGGCGCCGGCCCCACGGACGCTGATGCAGGTGCTGCCATCGGCACCGTGGTCTGGGTAGATGCTGGCCCGGCCGTTGCCGCCGGTAGAGGGGTTGCCCCTACCCCAGCACCTGTCGCTTGCGGTACTGCGGCCGGTGCAATTGGTTCCGGTCGAGGGGCGGGAGCGACCGGTTGCTGCTGCGTCAATTGACGCACACGATCCGTAAGGGTCGCCATCTGCCCCGCCATCTCCCTCAATTGTTGCCGCAGGAGCTGGTTCTCTGCAGCTGCTGATGTCGTCGCATCTGTCCCTACCTCCTCGGCCGACGCTCGGGTCCGTACCATTGTCTGTACAGACATACCAACCAAAGCTTAGCACTCATCTCTGCTAGATAAACCATCGTAAAATCGAGAGAGAAAAGAAACATTATCTACAATTCCCCCTCCCCGATCTCTCACGTCTTAACCCTTAAACCCTGCACATTTCATTTATTCGTAGTTAAGTGTGATATCTCGGTGGATGTTGGGCTGTCACTGTTGTGATTAAAGCAAAGTCTCTGATACCATCTAAATCTGTCACGCCCCGGGGGTTTTGTTTAGCGGAAACGATACCTCAAAGTACGCGTAAAGTGCGTACATTTTTTTTTTTTTTTTTTTTGTTTAAAAACCTCCTTCCCCGGCGCGTGCCCAGACCCGCCACATATACAGATTTACTCGAAAATCGGGCAGAGTCTCCTCTGTATATGCACGGCGTCGCGGCTGTTACAATAGTCGAACATAAGCAATCATTTTCCCATTTAGTCACAACAGTTCGAAGTAGTACGGTGCATGAAGACTAAACAATACCCGTGGCCAGTCAAGTTGAAAGTATAAACTCACCGTTTTGAAAACAGGCCCACACGGCCTTAGGTTTTGAAAACAGATTGGAAAACGGCATAAATCCACAAGGTTTAGAAAACGGGCCCAAAGGGAACAATAAAGGAAATAGTAGTGCATAACCAGAAAGAAAGTACTCAACATCCACACGACCCCACAAGGGTATCGAGAACCACACAGTAACCTACAATACCGAATGAAATGCAGAGAAAGTAAATGATACAGCATACTAGGGCTCCCTCAGCCCGACTGCTACCACCTCGGCCTCACCGTCGCCGACCTCTACCCCCTGGAGGTACCTGTCACAGAGTGGGTAGTCAGCGACACTATCATAAGAATAGTACTAAAGCAGTAAAGTAATACCAAGCCACAAAAGTAAGACTAGCCGGAACAACCGCTCTACTCGTAACGGTAACTCGCAACCACCTGTACCACCCGTAACACCTGCAACCCCGGTATCACCTGTAACACCTGACCGCGTCGGGCACCTATCCTGGCGATCGCACACCTGACCACATCGGGATCCAATCCCGACAGGTCGCACACCTGACCTCATCGGGATCCAATCCCGACAGGTCGCACCGCTCGCACCTCGCTGCCTCAAACCCCACACCTACGGGGGCCCCCACTACGTCACCTCGTGGGGTAACACGGGTCGAAGACCGCCTTTCCGGAAAAGAGCACCCTTTGCGGTGGCCAGACCGCGGGTGCGCGTGTCGCAACTCGAGCATAAGTAACCAAAACACGGGGTAATATAGTACATCATAGAAACCGTCAGTGTTAGTACCGATTAACAATAAAAAGCCCCTTTCGGTTTACCAACACAATACTCTGCCTCGACCGTAAACCCACCTTGTTGTCGCGCTCCTGACTGATGTTAGGTTCTCTCGCGTCTCGGGTGCCCGCCCGGACCTACACGAATTTGTCATATAGGAGTCAGAAACTTAAGACTTTGTCAGATTAACGACTAGAGCACCCGGCGCCCCCTCACCTTGCGCACAATTCGCACACGTACGCGCCTGGCCCCGCACGGCTGGGCGGCGTACTAACTGCGTGCGGCCGTCCGCATGCGGTGACGCCCGCATGCGGCGTTGTCCGCATGCGGTGCCGCCCGCACCCGCATGCGGAGGCGCCCGCAAGCGGCGGCGCCCGCATGCGGCAGCCCGCATGCGGTGCCGCCCGCACCCGCATGCGGAGGCGCCCGCAAGCGGCGGCGCCCGCATGCGGCAGCCCGCATGCGGTGCCGCCCGCACCCGCATGCAGAGGCGCCCGCAAGCGGCGGCGTCCGCAAGCGGCAGCCCGCATGCGGTGCCGCCCGCACCCGCATGCGGCGGCGCCCGCAAGTGGCGGCGCCCGCATGCGGCAGCCCGCATGCGGTGCCACCCTCCCGCACGCGGTGCCGCCCGCATGCGGATGCACGCGGCGCCGCCCTCATGCGGCGCCGCCCGCATGCGTGGCTCCGGTAATGGCGCCGACTCCCCTCCCTTTTTCCTAAGAGAACCAAGAAACGACCAAAACAAGAACCCTAAGCCATGCTTACCTGGGTTTCGTCGGCTAGGGTTGATCTAGGGGATGATCGTCCTGTTCTTGGGTGAAGGTATGCCGGCGATCTTCCTTCTCCTCACCCGCTCCGCCTTGCTTCTCCTCTCGATCGATTGGGGAAAGGTACGGTACGGTTGGGAAACTGAAAGGTTGGGGAAGTGGGTTTTCGTTCCTTTGGGGTTTCGTACGCAGGGGGAGTTAAGGGGAGTTGTAGGGAGTGGCCGGTAGTTGGGGGAAGTGGTAGGAAGTTGGGGCGGTTCGTGGGAAGTTGTGGGGAAGTGGTGGGAAGTTGGGGGAAGTGGTGGGAAGTTGGGGGCGGTTCGTGGGGAGTTGTACGATGGGGAAAACGCGGGAGTGATTAAGGTGGCGGGAGCGGTTAAATTGGGTAAAGGGAATGAACCCAGTTCAAGTTAAAACGGGTACAAGTCGGGTGCGAACCAGAGTCCGATCTGTCTGAAAAAAACCGCGTTAACCACCTGAACCGTTAGTTACCTTCCGGAATTTATTCCGGGAGATTCCGGCGTCGGAATTCAAAACCGATTTCGCCGCCGTTCTCCGTTTCGCGAGCCCTATTAACTAAAAATACCCGCGGGCCCCGACGGTCTGTCCGGAAACAAGGAATTATTCGATCACCCTCCAGCCCCCGAAACGAAATGCGGAATTAACGAAACCAAAAGTAGACCCTTAAAATATTTTAAACCAGCGGCTACTACATTTCCATTTTTAAAATGGATTGGTTTTTTCCACTCTTCTATGCCATTCCCCAGAAACCTGTGCCTTCATAGGCGTACTCCATTTCTCAAAAAATGAGTCCACAGTAAGATATGATTGTTTGGTCCCATTTTTCGGCACGCTGCAATTTCTTCCTCTTTTTCTATTTACGTAGGAACCTTTACTACCCAAAATATATCCCTCGGTTTCTCTACACAAATACCATCAGGGTTAAGCACCAAAAGTAAGAAGGTTTCATCACACTCTCCTATATTTAGGTGGCTTATATTATATCGGAAACGATATGTGGTCTTTCAACATATGCTATCTTTTTCATTGTGCATTAGAATACCTAGGAAATTGATGAATTAGTTCTGTTAACCATGTCATAGGTTATTCGTGCAACTGAGACGCAAGTTCTGGTGGCTATTCTTGGGAAAGACCTTACACTGGCGGCTGAGCTCGTGAGTGAGTTGTGGAATGCCAAAATAAATGCCGAATTCAAGCTCACCAAGAGGGTTATGAACCACATTACCTATGCCAAGCAGTCCGGCATTCCTTGGATGGTGCTGGTTGGTGAGTCCGAACTTGAAAAAGGCATCATCAAGTTGAAGAACATCGAAGCAAACCAAGAAGAGGAGGTCCACAGGAAAACCTTTGTTGAGGAGCTTCAAAGAAGGCTTAACAATGCTTGATAAAGCTAATATACAACAATATTCGGAGGAACAAGTGCATGTGTACATTGCATTTTTTTCTAGCTAGCGGCCTCAACCATTTTGATCATTTGGCAATTTAATTTAAACAGCCAAAATATTAGATGTTTATGATGATTTACGTATGATGACAACTGTTAGTTGCTATTTACTAGGTAGGAAGAGTCTTGTGTACCAAATTAAATGCATGTTTTGGCCTTGTTAGTCATGCAAGATATAATTGTCAAAATCAAGCCTTCGCGATGCCTAACAATTTAGATTGGCTTTATGAAGCTACTTCTGGAGCCAATATTTACTGAGAGGAGGAGAAAGTAAAAGTGATATAGTTTGCTCTTCGTAGAGCATTAGATCTTTAAGGGAAGTAGGACCCCCTCGTACCTGTTGCCTGTTGGTATTCTCAGCTACTCTGATTGAATGATGAATCAGATTACTAAATCTTGGTACTACCTTGGTCTTCTACAGGATTTATGTTAATTACTTATTTAGTTGTCGTTATTTTTTCTTCGTTTGTCATATACGTCTTTGAAGATATAGCTTATGCTGCTTTTTTGCCTCTAAATTTTTTCTGATGTTGTCGTTTTAGTATTTAGGCTATTTATTATTTTTAAAATTCTTATTTGGACGACAATCTAGGTGTTACTTCATGCTGTTACGGTTTCGGCATAAAAATTTCTTGAATCCATCCAGATTCTTTAGATAGAAGACCTCTTGTGAAACTAATTTCTGTTCCTCCGCATTTCACTTACAGTGTTCCCTCTCATTTGTTTGTACTCTCCCTCTGCAGTTATTTTTGGCCAGAGAATCTCTATTAAAATTTTCTACAGCAAGGCACACAAAGGGATCAAAAGCTGTTTACTGTTTAGCTTGTTTAATTTCTCTAATCGAACAGGTCAAAATTTCATATTTATTTATACGTTAACTAAATCGCAGGTGAGGTATAAGGAGTTCGCGGCGGAGGCGCAGGGGATAGGGAGGGTGTGGCACTCGAACGTGGTGCGGCTGAGGGCCTACTACTGGGCGCAGGACGAGAAGCTGCTCATCCCCTACTTCATCTCCAACGGCAACCTCGCCGCCGCCCTCCGAGGTCAGTCTGTCCTTTTCCCCCTTCCCTATATATGTTTTCTTTTTCTTTCTTATTTTTTAAGGTTATTTTAAGATTTGATTTACGGTTTTAGAATAGTGTAGTATGATAATTTTCCAAAAAAAAATAAAAATTAATTCGCTTGGTTTCGAAGCTCACCACAGTACCAGACAGGGGTGTAATGTAGTGTTGTCCTGTATTCTGCACCAGTTTTTCACCAGTGACGAGTCAACCGTTAAAAAAAAAAAAAAAACCAGTAGAAAAGGGAACCAACACTCGTCGATTCGGCAAGATGAATTGGCTAGTCAAACAGCCAATTCCGTAAAATAGGTGGGCCCACAGTACATATTTACATGCATGGTGGGCCCCACCAATCCAACGGAGTCAATTCGGCTTTCCCAATTGGTAGGAAAAAAAAAAAAAATGGTCCTTATATTTATGCCATTCAAATTATACCACACCAATGTAGATCACCATAAATAAACACTGGAATGCGACTTTGTAGTCATTATTGTAGTCTCTCAAGACAAGAACACAAGTAGGTGAAGCAGGATAAGAAAAGTAAGCTGTCAGATTAGTTATTCATTTCTGTAAAATAATTATTTTACTTTTCACTTTAGAAAATAACTTCATGTTGGTAGCTCACCTGACAAACATGTGGTCTTTTTGTGATCTAAGCTGCTGAAATTCAATGTCACCAAAAAAAAATTGTATGAAAAGTAGGTTACCAGGCAGCATTTCTCCTAACTTTTTCAGAGTCTGAAAGAGCAGAAGGAAAAGAGATGAAATAGGAAAAAGCCACTTTTCCTGTTCCCTTAAGTAGAGGAAAGGGGCTTAATTGTGTATGACATTGGAAGCTCCTTTAATTGGTGGTGTTGTAAAATTTGTCAGAGTCTAAACCCCTCTTTATGTGGGACTAAATGCCTTAAAAGGAGGGGAAAAGATGGGGCACAACACAACTACTTCTGAGATCTGTTTAAGCTCTTGCCTGCAGCTTGTTTAGTTGCCTAAGTTGAAAGCAGTACTGTATGCTTTATTCCACGAAGATTTTGAGCTGTAACTCTAAACCATCAGCTTTCCTAAAATTTTAGAAAATAATTAAGAGTCAGGGCCCTACATCAGTACTTTGTTCGGACCAAATGATACCACGTCTCTGTTTCTATGTTGCTTTCCATGGAAATTAACCTTTACCAAAAAGATTTATAAAATTGTGATCACTAATCACCAGCGAGAAACATAGGTGCTCTTCCACTCGCATATGTCATGAGCAATGATCAATAGGTATATATGGTAATTATAATAATAATTATTAGTGGTCGTAAGTGTTGTGTCGCTATATCTGTATGGCATCTATGATTATAAGCTTTTAAGAACTTGGAATCAACAATGATCTATTATTATATTGTATAATTATGAGCTTCCGAGAGTTAGCATCAACGAAAAAAGAAACAGTTACTGAGATGGTATTTGTTCTCTCTCTGTATATTGACTAATTAAGTCAAATAACTCTGATTATTATGTCTTTTATCTTATGCTTCATTGGTTAGGTCGATCTGGTCAACCGAGCCTATCCTGGTCAAACCGGCTGCGCATAGCGAAGGGCTCGGCCCGTGGGCTGGCCCACATCCACGAGTGCAGCCCGCGAAAGTTCGTCCAGGGGGATGTCAAGCCCACCAACATTCCTCCTCGACCCCGACTACAACCCCTACGTTGGTGACTTGGGCCTCGACCGCCTCATCACCCTCGCCGGCGTCAACGACGACCTCTCATCCTCATCCGCCGCCTCCGCATTCATGGGCGGGGCCCTCCCGCCCACGAAGCCCGCAATGCCTGAGCGGCCCAACAACTACCGGGCCCCCGAAGCCCGCATCCCTGGGGCCCGGCCCACTCAAAGGTTGTATTTGGAATAATAATAATAATAATAATAATAATAATAATAATAATAATATATCGTTCTCCATCGGCTTAAGTTTTTAAATGATAATAATCATTATACAGGTGGGACGTGTACTCCTTTGGCGTGTTGACTCACTCTCTACATCATTAGGGATGTCAACCGGTCGGATTCGGGACGGATTTTTAAAAACCCAAACTTGAACCCGAGTACCAAATCCGAATCCGATGGATTTTAAAAATCCATACCCAAATCCGAACTCGACCAAAAATCCAAAACCCGAATCCGAAAATCCAAACCCGAACCAATTATTTTTCCTTTTCTCTTTACAATATTTCAAAATATATTATATTAAATTTAAAATTTTAAAATATAAATTTAAATATAATATCAAATATTTATATACACATATATTATATAACGTAAAATCAATTCGGGTTCGGGTCAGGTATAATCAAAATCCATATCCAAATTCAAATCCGTCGGGTTTGAATTTTTTATATCCATATCCGAATTCATATATGTTTAACATCGAATAAATTTATTCTTTTCGGATTCGGATTCGGATAAAATTTCGAGTATCTGTACCCATTGACATACCTACACATCATCGACGTCGGCGGCTCCAACGGTGCCAGAGCTGGTGAGGTGGGTGAGGCGGGGGTTCGAGGACGCGAAGCCGTTGGCGGAGCTGGTGGAGGAATCACTTCGCCGTGTGGTGAACGCGAAGGAGTTGATCTCGGCATCCCACATCGCTTTGGCGTGCACCGAACAAGACCCGGAGCAGCGGCCCAGGATGAAGACGGTCGCGGAGAATCTCGGCAAGGTGGGCTCATGAAGAAAATGGCTCCAAATTAAATTGTTGATTTGTGGAAAAATGATAGGTACAAGAAGGCGGCATTAGCTGCAGCAAGTTGGCTGGCGTGACTTCCCCTACGGGGGCGGTAGGCCAATACTACTGTGGCTGCTCTTAGCGCGGAGAACTTCCGAAAGGGTGGGCTACCAAGCAGAGTTTGCTAACGAAAGCGACGGTGGCTCCAAGGTAAAAGAAATTTTTGCCTATTGTTGTTATCTTTATTCTTATCATATCATTATTATGGTTGATTACAAAATTAGTCCCAGAAGTTTAATTATGATTTGGGTTTTAGTCTCTCCAGCTTCATTTGTTGCAATTTAGTCTCGAAAATTTGTTCTTCATTTAAACTGTTGTCTTTTTTTACCCTGCTCTCTGCAACATGATAAGATTTTATCAGTGTTTAAACTTGGAGGACGAAATTGAAACTGTAGTCACTAATTTATTAAATTTGAAGCGCGGAGGATAGAATCGAAATCAAGTATGTAACAAAGTAACAAAATCGAAAATCGAAAATTGAAAATTGTAAGATAATTATCATTATTGTCAAACAAAGTGATTTTTGGTTGTTTCATTGGGACTCGCAGCAATTTGCCCATCTTCAAAAATCATCAAACAGAGTGAGATTCTTATAGCAACTACTCAGGATGGAAACCAATTCTCCATTGCTCATTGAGATGGAACAAAGTAGCAGCATGGTTCTAACCGGGAGACGAAGATTCTCTCTGCCTCTTGCTTAAGGTACTCGTATTCTTTGTAATTTTGATTCCTTTTTAAAGTTCGTAATAACGCATCGTGTTTTTTTTTAAAAAAATTTCTTTAGTTTTAAACTATAAATAGAATCACACAAATAGTGGTCTTACATATTTAGTCACCAAGATTATTTTAGCTTACATTTTGGATTTGAAACCACCTATAACTTAGCGTTTGAACCTAGGCCCCTCTTGTTCAGTAAGGCTCCGTTTGGTTCGGGGATAAGAAAAATTTTATTATACCGGGGATAGGTATAGATTATGGTATTAGCAGGAATTAGTGTAAATTTGCGTTTGGTTGGATTTATGAGTTATATCGGGTTTAAAAAAAATTGTGTTTGGTAAATTATATAGAAATAAGGAGAATAAGATGAATAAGAAAAAATTGTGTTTGGTTGAGTATAGAGGAATAAGAAGAATTGAGAAGTGATAAATATGTGTATTGACTATTTTGCCCTTTATGATATAATTTATAAATAAAATAATTTATGATATTAATTAACCTAATAATAAATTTAAAATATTATTTAAAATTGTAAAAAATATTTAAAAATAAATAATAAATAATTAAAAGTATTTAAAAATGATAGAAAATTATATATTAAAATATTAAAATTTTTGATTCTTTATCATTTTAAAACCATTAACCAATAGATAAGCAAATTTTAAATTTTTTCTTTTAAAATTTTCTATCATTCTTAAATACTTTTAAATATTTTTATACTTTTTTACTATTAATCTAAATTTATTATAAGGTTGATTAATAGCATATTTTCTTAATTTTTTAAATTTATCATAAAGTGTCAAATAGTGAATAAAAAAAGTTAATAAAATTCCGAAACTAATTATACACAAGTCAATATACCAATACAAAACTATCTGGATGTTAAATAAAATTAAAACAGAATGTCATGACCAGATGTCAAGTAAATAATGAACCAAACAAATGTGTGAAATAATGACGTTACACTAACAAAAATTGCCCCAATTATAGGACCAACATAATAATTGGCAGATTCAATCACATATAATTCAGTCCATTATGTTCATAAAATCACAAAATATTAAGTCCTTTACATACAATCCCATTGTAATCATAATTCAGTTCAATACACATAATTCAGTCATTTACATACAATCCCATTGTAATCATATTTCAGTTCAATACACATCAGAAAAGTCCATTACATACAATCCCATTGTAATGATAATTCAGTTCAATACACATAAGAAAAAGTCCTTTAAATACAATCTCATTGTAATCATAATTCAGTTCAATACACATATAAGAAAAGTCCTTTACATAATCCAGTTCATACATAATTTTACAAACACATTGTAATCATACAATCACATATATTACACATTTCTTACATTGCAATCAAATATATATCTAACTGCGATTATTCCATAACTGGTCTGTTATAAATGTGCGCAACGCGTCGCCTCTGCGTGACTCAGTAGTACCAACACTATGAACCGTTTCCTCGACATCTAATTCTACAATTGGTTCTTCCTCTAACACATCGTTAAATATGGCATCCGCACCTGAGTGTCGTCGAATAAAATTGTGTATAACGCAACATGCCACCGCAATCTGGCATTGGACTTTATATGGAAAGGGTGTTGCAACAGTCAAGATCTTGAACCGTTTTTTTTAAATACCGAATGTTTTCTCCACCACATTTCTCAATTGTGCATGTCGATGATTATATAGGTCGCGCGGACTTCGATGAGTGCGACCTCGTGTGTTTCCCTCAAATTGGCTAATATGGTAACGCTCCCCCCGATATGGTGCAAGAAATCTTTCTGTATTTGCATAGCCAGAATTTACCAAATAATATTTACCTATAGATTTTACGAAATATGTACAATGTTAAATTCTATATTCCCCATCATTAAAGAAATGTAAAATATAAATTTCTGTGTACAATATACCTTCAGGCACAGTGAATCCTCCACTTTCGCATGCCCATCGGAGTACTCTCATGTCAGCTGCTGATCCCTCCAAACCAGTGCAGACAAATAGGAAGTGATGGTCGAAGGATACTGCAGCCATCATGTTTTGCGAAATAAATCCTTTGCGATTCCGGAATCTCGGTTGCTTGCTCTTGCTGACAACCACCGGAATATGTGCCCCATCAATTGCACCAATTGCATTCTGCCAATAAACATCAAACAACATGCAGTCAATTAATATAATGAACACTGGTGACATATAAATAAGTGAACTAAAAAATATAAAAGCATACATACATTGAATGGGTGAAAATTGACATTATCTCTAATTCGGGCATTCACCGAAACATTATTCGCCGGAAGTGTTATGTAATCGTCTTTCAACGTCACAATCGCCCGAAGCACATTGTTGAAATGTCGACTGATAGTTTCACCCGAATGTTGAAATGTTTCAGCGATTACCCTATTAGCCACCCCATGTCCAACACAAAACATAAAAATTTCCAACTGTTCCTCAATTGTCATATGGCGTGTGTTTTGTAACAATCCCTTTTGGACTAGCTCATCGCGAAGTGCGATGAAAGTCGTGGTCCGCATTCGAAACTGGTCGTACCCACGGTCAGGATGGCCATTCAATGTATCACATATTACCTGGTGCCCTGTGAATGGACGGGTTTGACACGGTTGCTTGTCGTCAGTATGGCTAGATGTCAAGTAAACTTGCTGAATCAACATCGCTAATACCTCACCCCAATAGTCGTCATCATCATCTAAAAGGTCTCTTATTATGGTATTGATTTTGGAGGAAAACACATGACCATGATTCGAATCACCCATTTATGCTGTAAGTACAATATATATTCAACATTGACAATCGCAACATATGACGTTGTAATACAACACTAATTCAAGCATGCTTGTTAATACAGTCGATGATTTAAGACTACATCTAACAGCATTCAAACAAAATTGAAATGTCTTCTGAGCATAATTCAACCACCGGAATATGTGCCCCATCAATTGCACCAATTGCATTCTGCCAATAAACATCAAACAACATGCAGTCAATTAATATAATGAACACTGGTGACATATAAATAAGTGAACTAAAAAATATAAAAGCATACATACCTTGAATGGGTGAAAATTGACATTATCTCTAATTCGGGCATTCACCGAAACATTATTCGCCGGAAGTGTTATGTAATCGTCTTTCAACGTCACAATCGCCCGAAGCACATTGTTGAAATGTCGACTGATAGTTTCACCCGAATGTTGAAATGTTTCAGCGATTACCCTATTAGCCACCCCATGTCCAACACAAAACATAAAAATTCCCAACTGTTCCTCAATTGTCATATGGCGTGTGTTTTGTAACAATCCCTTTTGGACTAGCTCATCGCGAAGTGCGATGAAAGTCGTGGTCCGCATTCGAAACTGGTCGTACCCACGGTCAGGATGGCCATTCAATGTATCACATATTACCTGGTGCCCTGTGAATGGACGGGTTTGACACGGTTGCTTGTCGTCAGTATGGCTAGATGTCAAGTAAACTTGCTGAATCAACATCGCTAATACCTCACCCCAATAGTCGTCATCATCATCTAAAAGGTCTCTTATTATGGTATTGATTTTGGAGGAAAACACATGACCATGATTCGAATCACCCATTTATGCTGTAAGTACAATATATATTCAACATTGACAATCGCAACATATGACGTTGTAATACAACACTAATTCAAGCATGCTTGTTAATACAGTCGATGATTTAAGACTACATCTAACAGCATTCAAACAAAATTGAAATGTCTTCTGAGCATATTACATGATGATTAAAAAGTACATCTAACAGCATTCAAACAAAATTGAAATGTCTTCTGAGCATATTACATAAGAGGGCAATAAAATAAAGAAACAAAGACATACACATTAAAAACAAAACCTACATTCCAGGAAAAAATGGCCTATATACTTGTGATTGGATTGCCACTTGACGCTCAACCCACATTATGACAATGACCGACGAGTTGGCAATAATGTGGGTTGAGCGTCAAGTGGCAATCCAATCACAAGTATATAGGCCATTTTTTCCTGGAATGTAGGTTTTGTTTTTAATGTGTATGTCTTTGTTTCTTTATTTTATTGCCCTCTTATGTAATATGCTCAGAAGACATTTCAATTTTGTTTGAATGCTGTTAGATGTACTTTTTAATCATCATGTAATATGCTCAGAAGACATTTCAATTTTGTTTGAATGCTGTTAGATATAGTTTTAAATCATCGACTGTATTAACAAGCATGCTTGAATTAGTGTTGTATTACAACGTCATATGTTGCGATTGTCAATGTTGAATATATATTGTACTTACAGCATAAATGGGTGATTCGAATCATGGTCATGTGTTTTCTTCCAAAATCAATACCATAATAAGAGACCTTTTAGATGATGATGACGACTATTGGGGTGAGGTATTAGCGATGTTGATTCAGCAAGTTTACTTGACATCTAGCCATACTGACGACAAGCAACCGTGTCAAACCCGTCCATTCACAGGGCACCAGGTAATATGTGATACATTGAATGGCCATCCTGACCGTGGGTACGACCAGTTTCGAATGCGGACCACGACTTTCATCGCACTTCGCGATGAGCTAGTCCAAAAGGGATTGTTACAAAACACACGCCATATGACAATTGAGGAACAGTTGGGAATTTTTATGTTTTGTGTTGGACATGGGGTGGCTAATAGGGTAATCGCTGAAACATTTCAACATTCGGGTGAAACTATCAGTCGACATTTCAACAATGTGCTTCGGGCGATTGTGACGTTGAAAGACGATTACATAACATTTCCGGCGAATAATGTTTCGGTGAATGCCCGAATTAGAGATAATGTCAATTTTCACCCATTCAAGGTATGTATGCTTTTATATTTTTTAGTTCACTTATTTATATGTCACCAGTGTTCATTATATTAATTGACTGCATGTTGTTTGATGTTTATTGGCAGAATGCAATTGGTGCAATTGATGGGGCACATATTCCGGTGGTTGTCAGCAAGAGCAAGCAACCGAGATTCCGGAATCGCAAAGGATTTATTTCGCAAAACATGATGGCTGCAGTATCCTTCGACCATCACTTCCTATTTGTCTGCACTGGTTTGGAGGGATCAGCAGCTGACATGAGAGTACTCCGATGGGCATGCGAAAGTGGAGGATTCACTGTGCCTGAAGGTATATTGTACACAGAAATTTATATTTTACATTTCTTTAATGATGGGGAATATAGAATTTAACATTGTACATATTTCGTAAAATCTATAGGTAAATATTATTTGGTAAATTCTGGCTATGCAAATACAGAAAGATTTCTTGCACCATATCGGGGGGAGCGTTACCATATTAGCCAATTTGAGGGAAACACACGAGGTCGCACTCATCGAAGTCCGCGCGACCTATATAATCATCGACATGCACAATTGAGAAATGTGGTGGAGAAAACATTCGGTATTTAAAAAAAACGGTTCAAGATCTTGACTGTTGCAACACCCTTTCCATATAAAGTCCAATGCCAGATTGCGGTGGCATGTTGCGTTATACACAATTTTATTCGACGACACTCAGGTGCGGATGCCATATTTAACGATGTGTTAGAGGAAGAACCAATTGTAGAATTAGATGTCGAGGAAACGGTTCATAGTGTTGGTACTACTGAGTCACGCAGAGGCGACGCGTTGCGCACATTTATAACAGACCAGTTATGGAATAATCGCAGTTAGATATATATTTGATTGCAATGTAAGAAATGTGTAATATATGTGATTGTATGATTACAATGTGTTTGTAAAATTATGTATGAACTGGATTATGTAAAGGACTTTTCTTATATGTGTATTGAACTGAATTATGATTACAATGAGATTGTATTTAAAGGACTTTTTCTTATGTGTATTGAACTGAATTATCATTACAATGGGATTGTATGTAATGGACTTTTCTGATGTGTATTGAACTGAAATATGATTACAATGGGATTGTATGTAAATGACTGAATTATGTGTATTGAACTGAATTATGATTACAATGGGATTGTATGTAAAGGACTTAATATTTTGTGATCTTTATGAACATAATGGACTGAATTATATGTGATTGAATCTGCCAATTATTATGTTGGTCCTATAATTGGGGCAATTTTTGTTAGTGTAACGTCATTATTTCACACATTTGTTTGGTTCATTATTTACTTGACATCTGGTCATGACATTCTGTTTTAATTTTATTTAACATCCAGATAGTTTTGTATTGGTATATTGACTTGTGTATAATTAGTTTCGGAATTTTATTAACTTTTTTTATTCACTATTTGACACTTTATGATAAATTTAAAAAATTAAGAAAATATGCTATTAATCAACCTTATAATAAATTTAGATTAATAGTAAAAAAGTATAAAAATATTTAAAAGTATTTAAGAATGATAGAAAATTTTAAAAGAAAAAATTTAAAATTTGCTTATCTATTGGTTAATGGTTTTAAAATGATAAAGAATCAAAAATTTTAATATTTTAATATATAATTTTCTATCATTTTTAAATACTTTTAATTATTTATTATTTATTTTTAAATATTTTTTACAATTTTAAATAATATTTTAAATTTATTATTAGGTTAATTAATATCATAAATTATTTTATTTATAAATTATATCATAAAGGGCAAAATAGTCAATACACATATTTATCACTTCTCAATTCTTCTTATTCCTCTATACTCAACCAAACACAATTTTTTCTTATTCATCTTATTCTCCTTATTTCTATATAATTTACCAAACACAATTTTTTTTAAACCCGATATAACTCATAAATCCAACCAAACGCAAATTTACACTAATTCCTGCTAATACCATAATCTATACCTATCCCCGGTATAATAAAATTTTTCTTATCCCCGAACCAAACGGAGCCTTACTGAACAAGAGGGGCCTAGGTTCAAACGCTAAGTTATAGGTGGTTTCAAATCCAAAATGTAAGCTAAAATAATCTTGGTGACTAAATATGTAAGACCACTATTTGTGTGATTCTATTTATAGTTTAAAACTAAAGAAATTTTTTTAAAAAAAAACACGATGCGTTATTACGAACTTTAAAAAGGAATCAAAATTACAAAGAATACGAGTACCTTAAGCAAGAGGCAGAGAGAATCTTCGTCTCCCGGTTAGAACCATGCTGCTACTTTGTTCCATCTCAATGAGCAATGGAGAATTGGTTTCCATCCTGAGTAGTTGCTATAAGAATCTCACTCTGTTTGATGATTTTTGAAGATGGGCAAATTGCTGCGAGTCCCAATGAAACAACCAAAAATCACTTTGTTTGACAATAATGATAATTATCTTACAATTTTCAATTTTCAATTTTCGATTTTGTTACTTTGTTACATACTTGATTTCGATTCTATCCTCCGCGCTTCAAATTTAATAAATTAGTGACTACAGTTTCAATTTCGTCCTCCAAGTTTAAACACTGATAAAATCTTATCATGTTGCAGAGAGCAGGGTAAAAAAAGACAACAGTTTAAATGAAGAACAAATTTTCGAGACTAAATTGCAACAAATGAAGCTGGAGAGACTAAAACCCAAATCATAATTAAACTTCTGGGACTAATTTTGTAATCAACCATAATAATGATATGATAAGAATAAAGATAACAACAATAGGCAAAAATTTCTTTTACCTTGGAGCCACCGTCGCTTTCGTTAGCAAACTCTGCTTGGTAGCCCACCCTTTCGGAAGTTCTCCGCGCTAAGAGCAGCCACAGTAGTATTGGCCTACCGCCCCCGTAGGGGAAGTCACGCCAGCCAACTTGCTGCAGCTAATGCCGCCTTCTTGTACCTATCATTTTTCCACAAATCAACAATTTAATTTGGAGCCATTTTCTTCATGAGCCCACCTTGCCGAGATTCTCCGCGACCGTCTTCATCCTGGGCCGCTGCTCCGGGTCTTGTTCGGTGCACGCCAAAGCGATGTGGGATGCCGAGATCAACTCCTTCGCGTTCACCACACGGCGAAGTGATTCCTCCACCAGCTCCGCCAACGGCTTCGCGTCCTCGAACCCCCGCCTCACCCACCTCGCCAGCTCTGGCACCGTTGGAGCCGCCGACGTCGATGATGTGTAGGTATGTCAATGGGTACAGATACTCGAAATTTTATCCGAATCCGAATCCGAAAAGAATAAATTTATTCGATGTTAAACATATATGAATTCGGATATGGATATAAAAAATTCAAACCCGACGGATTTGAATTTGGATATGGATTTTGATTATACCTGACCCGAACCCGAATTGATTTTACGTTATATAATATATGTGTATATAAATATTTGATATTATATTTAAATTTATATTTTAAAATTTTAAATTTAATATAATATATTTTGAAATATTGTAAAGAGAAAAGGAAAAATAATTGGTTCGGGTTTGGATTTTCGGATTCGGGTTTTGGATTTTTGGTCGAGTTCGGATTTGGGTATGGATTTTTAAAATCCATCGGATTCGGATTTGGTACTCGGGTTCAAGTTTGGGTTTTTGAAAATCCATCCCGAATCCGACCGGTTGACATCCCTAATGATGTAGAGAGTGAGTCAACACGCCAAAGGAGTACACGTCCCACCTGTATAATGATTATTATCATTTAAAAACTTAAGCCGATGGAGAACGATATATTATTATTATTATTATTATTATTTTTCCAAATACAACCTTTGAGTGGGCCGGGCCTAGGGATGCGGGCTTCGGGGGCCCGGTAGTTGTTGGGCCGCTCAGGCATTGCGGGCTTCGTGGGCGGGAGGGCCCCGCCCATGAATGCGGAGGCGGCGGATGAGGATGAGAGGTCGTCGTTGACGCCGGCGAGGGTGATGAGGCGGTCGAGGCCCAAGTCACCAACGTAGGGGTTGTAGTCGGGGTCGAGGAGGAATGTTGGTGGGCTTGACATCCCCCTGGACGAACTTTCGCGGGCTGCACTCGTGGATGTGGGCCAGCCCACGGGCCGAGCCCTTCGCTATGCGCAGCCGGTTTGACCAGGATAGGCTCGGTTGACCAGATCGACCTAACCAATGAAGCATAAGATAAAAGACATAATAATCAGAGTTATTTGACTTAATTAGTCAATATACAGAGAGAGAACAAATACCATCTCAGTAACTGTTTCTTTTTTCGTTGATGCTAACTCTCGGAAGCTCATAATTATACAATATAATAATAGATCATTGTTGATTCCAAGTTCTTAAAAGCTTATAATCATAGATGCCATACAGATATAGCGACACAACACTTACGACCACTAATAATTATTATTATAATTACCATATATACCTATTGATCATTGCTCATGATATATGCGAGTGGAAGAGCACCTATGTTTCTCGCTGGTGATTAGTGATCACAATTTTATAAATCTTTTTGGTAAAGGTTAATTTCCATGGAAAGCAACATAGAAACAGAAACGTGGTATCATTTGGTCCGAACAAAGTACTGATGTAGGACCCTGACTCTTAATTATTTTCTAAAATTTTAGGAAAGCTGATGGTTTAGAGTTACAGCTCAAAATCTTTGTGGAATAAAGCATACAGTACTGCTCTCAACTTAGGCAACTAAACAAGCTGCAGGCAAAAGCTTAAACAGATCTCAGAAGTAGTTGTGTTGTGCCCCATCTTTTCCCCTCCTTTTAAGGCATTTAGTCCCACATAAAGAGGGGTTTAGACTCTGACAAATTTTACAACACCACCAATTAAAGGAGCTTCCAATGTCATACACAATTAAGCCCCTTTCCTCTACTTAAGGGAACAGGGAAAGTGGCTTTTTCCTATTTCATCTCTTTTCCTTCTGCTCTTTCAGACTCTGAAAAAGTTAGGAGAAATGCTGCCTTGGTAACCTACTTTTCATACAATTTTTTTTTGGTGACATTGAATTTCAGCAGCTTAGATCACAAAAAGACCACATGTTTGTCATGTGAGCTACCAACATGAAGTTATTTTCTAAACTGAAAAGTAAAATAATTATTTTACAGAAATGAATAACTAATCTGACATAATTATTTTATGTAAATGACTTAATTATGTGTATTGAACTAAATTATGATTACAATGGGATTGTATGTAAAGGACTTAATATTTTGTGATCTTTATAAATATAATGGACTGAATTATATGTGATTGAATCTGCCAATTATTATGTTGGTCCTATAATTGGGGCAATTTTTGTTAGTGTAACGTCATTATTTCACACATTTGTTTGGTTCATTATTTACTTGACATCTGGTCATGACATTCTGTTTTAATTTTATTTAACATCCAGATAGTTTTGTATTGGTATATTGACTTGTGTATAATTAGTTCCGGAATTTTATTAACTTTTTTTATTCACTATTTGACCCTTTATGATAAATTTAAAAAATTTAAAAAATATGCTATTAATCAACCTTATAATAAATTTAGATTAATATTAAAAAAGTATAAAAATATTTAAAAGTATTTAAGAATGATAGAAAATTTTAAAAGAAAAAATTTAAAATTTGCTTATCTATTCGTTAATGGTTTTAAAATGATAAAGAATCAAAAATTTTAAACATTTTAATATATAATTTTCTATCATTTTGAAGTACTTTTAAATATTTATTATTTATTTTTAAATATTTTTTACAATTTTAAATAATATTTTAAATTTATTATTAGGTTGATTAATATTATAAATTATTTTATTTATAAATTATATCATAAAGGACAAAATAGTCAATACACATATTTATCTTTTCTCAATTCTTCTTATACCTCTGTACTCAACCAAACACAATTTTTTCTTATTCATCTTATTCTCCTTATTCCTATATAATTTACCAAACACAATTTTCTTTAAACCCGGTATAACTCATAAACCCAACCAAACGCAAATTTACACTAATTCCTGCTAATACCATAATCTATACCTATTCCCGGTATAACAAAATTTTTCTTATCCCCGAACCAAACGGAGCCTAAAAGGTCTGTTTGGATGTATAGTGAAAAATTGCCATAGAATTTATAAGCTGTGGTTACAAACAAGCTCTGTAGAGGGCATATCCCTTTGCATACACCCTTGCATCTATCTCCTTAGCACCCGTGTTTGTTCGGGTATAAGAAAAAATTAGTTATACCGGGGATAGTTATAAGTTATGGTATTAGCATGAACTAATGTTAATTTATGTTTAGGTGGGTATACGAGTTATACCGGGTATAAAGAAAAGAGAAGTGCTAGGTGTACACCCCAAACGGGGTGTACATTCTACACCCACCCCATCTTAGGGTGGATATTCATCTACTCGTCACATCGATGTGACGAGTAAAATTCACCCACCCCAGGATGGGGTGGGTGTAAGATGTACACCCCATTTGGGGTGTACATCTAGCATTTTCCTAAAAAAAATTGTGTTTGGTAAATTAAAGAGAAATAAAAAAAAATATAGGAAATTAAATTTTTATAAAATAATGAAATAAATTTTAAATTTTATAAATTTAAATAACTTATAATTTAAAATAAAATTAATTATATTTTTTTTTAAAAAAAAATACTGCATGCAGCTTGTAACAGTTATTCTTCCCTAATCTCGGGATTAGGTGGAACAGCTGTTCCAAACAGCTTTTTATTGTTTGGGTACAAAGGGGTATATCCCTCTTATCCTTCCTAGTTCTTGTACCCAAACCGAGAACCTTTTAAAGTTATCTCCCATTGGGCTTTTTTTTACATTTAGCCTCCTAAAAAATTTTATATTTAAAAATAGTATTATAAAAATTAAATTTGCAAAAATGATCGTATGCTTGTCACGCTTGTGCGCCACGCGGGTGGACTGGGTGGTGAGGTGGATGGTATGTTGAACAAGACGAATTCGAACACGAAAATCATTCCCTGTGTTTAGATTGTTAGTTCTTAGGTTGTTAGAATTTTATTGGTAGGTTAGAATTTTTTAGATCGTTAGAATTGGATAATATTTGATTGTTAGAATTTTATTGTTTGGTGTTGGAATTTTTTAGATGGTTAGAATTATATGTGATTTGTTAAAATTTTTATGTGATTGTTAGAATTATATATGATAAAAAAAATAATAAATAATTTACCGTCTCTTCTAAATTATTTATTAATTTTAATAAAATTTAAAAAGGGCGGTGAATTATTTATTATTTTTTTTAAATTATATATAATTTTAACAATCACATAAAATTTTTAATAAATCACATATAATTCTAACAATCTAAAAAATTTCAACAACCTACCAACCTATCAATAAAATTTTAACAATCAAATATTATCAAATTCTAACATTTCTAAAAAATTCTAACTCCCCTTACAATAAAATTCTAACTCCCCTTACAATCTAATACAAATGCTTGAATGGAGTGATTGGTTCACCGTGTTCAACATATCTCGAAGAACCATTGGTTCACCGTGCTCAACTTACCATCCACCTCACCGTCCAGTCCGTACACATAGCGCCTGCATGGCAAACATAGGGTCATTTTTATAAATTTAAATTTTGTAGGTTTATTTTTAAAAATAAATTTTTTTAAGAGCTAAATGCAAAAGAAGTCCAAAATAAAACTAAGTGCTCAAAAACATTTTCCTCGGGGATTTTTTTTAAAATGACCATACAAGTTTTTGATATTTGCCAAATAACCCTCTAAAAAAAAAATTTGTAATACTAATCCTTCTTTTGCCAGCAGGGCGCCACGGAGGCAAGATGACCTGAAGACGCTGAATCGTTCAGCGTCTTCACAAAAACCCTGTGAAGACGCTGAATGAATCAGCGCCTTCATTCTATGTGCTGAAGGCGCTGTTTCATTCAGCGCCTTCAGCATGCGCTGAGGACTTGGCCAAGTTGAAAATTGGCTAAGTCCTCAGATATAACTGCTGAAGGCGCTGAACTATTCAGCGCCTTTGACATAATTGTTAGAGGCGTTGAATAGTTCAGCGTCTTTTGTGTAAAACACTAAAGGCGCTGAGCCATTCAACGCCTTTAGCTGGAACTGCACACATAACTTTAGTCTACTTTAAAAAAATTTCAAATTTGTACAACAAGTTGCAAACAATGACAATTAACATTGAAAAAGCTAAAACAACATTCACAAACACCAAATGAAGGTCCAACAATCATGACATTCATAAATCACAGTTGAGTAACAATGTGAAAATGAACATTACAAAAATGTCTATAATACAACCTCAACCTCAAAAGCTCAATTTTGAGCACGTCCTCGACCTCGACGTCCTCGGCCACGCCCACGTCCACGCCCTCGCCCTCGCCCTCGCCCACGGGGAACAACAAGGTCGATAATAGGTATATCATCGAGATGCTCGACTGCTGCCAACTGATCGAGCTCCTCGATGATACCACCCTCATCCTGCTCAGCAATAGTCTGAACCTCCTGTGGCGATGATGACGGCGTGAATATGTAGAAGTAAATGAAGTCCGTGATACTGGTGGCGGGAGCGACGCTGACGTCGAAGGAAATGTCGTCGGGGCCTGAATGGTAGGAGATGGAGATCGTGGCATCTAAAAGAGTGTAAATAGTTTGTTAATTTGAATTTGAAAATTTAATTTGAATTCTATGCTAAATGGTACCTAATGACTCGAGGACGCTCCCTCATATGAAGGTCCGCCTGACACTCTGGCCGTAGGTTCAGATGGGACATGCTGTAGTACCATCTGAATATTCTCGTTCATTTATGTCAAAGTCCCATATGCAAACTCAGCCGGCGGTCGGTCATGCAATAACTGGCCGACAATAGTATGAACCTGTCGTAGTGTGTCGGCCTGCATTTTAATTTAGAAATTAAATTTATATTAAATAAGTTGAACATGTTAAATTTATATATATAAATTATTATACCAGTCTTCTCTCGACATGCCCACGAGGATGAAAAGTCAGCGGAGGACGCTATACTGGATGAGATATCCATCTTCTCATAATCGTCCAGTAACACTGCATATATATGGATGCCGCATGCAGTGGGTCCTCACCAGCAGCCGGGAGTTGATCAAAAATCTATTCTAGCCTCCCGGACCACCTCTCAATGTGGATAGCATGAAATGCGATCCAATCCTCATCCGGACGCCCACGTGATGTGATGCGTCGGATGGACTCCACATTGAGAGATATATGCTGGAGAAGACCGAACTGCCGCAGGACTCGGTCCGGCACGTGCATCTCGACAATATGAAAGCAAATAAGGACTGTTCTTGCACGACAGACCGCTGAGCCATGCACACAGAATTCTGGTAATGTATCTATAATCTCATCTGTGTACGGCATCCATATAACCCGTTAATGGACAAAATGATTAGTTAATATAAAAGTGTTGAAGCAAAATATACTTAAAGTATTCAATAAAACATCTACATACCTGTGCCTATCGCTGCTGATCTAGTTCGTCTTTATAAAACTCAATGTCACACGTCCTGATATTGGTTCCAAAACGTAGTCCTCCAGTGTTGTCCCATCTAGATTATAAAAAATATATATTAGTTGCAATTACATTTGAAATACAAAAATCTAATATATCAAATAAATATCTTACCGGCAACCTAGAGGTCGATCGACTATATCGGGCAGCGCTAGGACGCCTGTAGGTCGACCGATATGAATATGGTCCCAAGCCCAGATCTATAAATTCACGCCAACGGGTTAATATAATAAATAAAATATACAATACCAATATATAAAGATAATACTGAAATCAAAAAATTAAATTTTATACCTGCAAAAGGGTACCAAAACAGCAACATTCGGCCTTCCCGTTCAGCGCGGCATCTCCTAGCGCTCGATATAGATAGGCCAGCGTCGCAGCACTCCACGCATACCCGCCGCAGATATCAAAGTCAGCTAAAAGTGGTATCCACTTTAGATTAACTTTATATCCGCTAGGGTTTGGAAACAAACTACCCCCGATCTGATATAGCATGTATGCACGGGCCGTAGCTGCGACTGCTCCGGCAGGGGCATCTAGAGGTAAATGATGAAAATGCTGATATAACCAATCTAGAGATACCTGTGACCCCGTGTTGTGAGTAGGTACCACCCCCAATAAATCCAGACATAGAGCTGGCCAATCATGAAGCGTGGATTCCGAGATCGGCGCACCATGAACACGGAGACCCGAAATAACCGCCACATCCTGTAGTGTGACGGTCATCTCACCGTGGCGGAAGTGGAAGGTCTGGGTCTCCGGTCTCCACCTCTCGGCAAGGGCGCCCAGCAGAGCCTGATCCAGCACCAATCGTCGGAGTCGTGATAATCCGTAAAATCCTGACTGGCGAAGTAGATCTATTACAGCTGGATGTTCAAGCTCCCACTGGTTCATCTTGCGCCCATGCTCTGTGAACAAGACATGACGATACCCCTGTGATTCAAAAAAAATATAGTTAGCTCTTACATCAATTCAGCTTATTTATAATATATCAAAAAATAAAAATTTATAGCTCTTACCTCAGTCCTGATAAATGCGGACCTATGGCGATGCTGCTCTACTAGGACAGACGGATCAACTGGCCCCGCGTCCTCTGATCTGCCATCTGCAATAAGCAATCTACATATTAGTAACATGATAGCTAAAAATAATTAAATATTAAGACAAGATAAATATAATTGTGGAAGTCATATGCCGGCGTCCTTGTTGCACTCTTTCTGCATTTTGAGGACAAGTGCTCCTATAATGGTCTGCCTGCTTACAAATGGAGCATTTTCCTCGTCGGCCACCCCCCTCGTCCATTATATTACGTATACGTGTAGATCGTGAACGACCTTTCTTCCTTCGTATAGGAGGCGGTTCAATCGGGGGACCTTGGGGTCGTGGCCAGTGCCGTCTATCAGGAACAGGATGAAAATGTGGTGCGTACGCCGCACGATAGCAGTCTGTACTATACCAGGGTGAACAAAAATTCTGGTAGGCTAATCTCATATGTGATCTACTACAAACTGCTAAGACATGCGAGCAAGGTATTCCTGTTAGATAAAATTCACAACATGAACATTCGATATTTGTTCCATTGACGCTCACTTTGTAGGAGAAATCTCCAGTATTGACTTCAAATTCTGTGAGTCCAAATCGTTCAACATGATATCCTCGCGCCGTATCTATATTTTCAGTAATCATATTTTTTAGACTTTAGGGACACAAAAGCGTCCGTCGAATGTTCACCGGCCGCACGTCGCTCGAAAAAATACTTATTAAGCTTATAAAAAGTAGCCGCAACAAAAGCCGTGATATGCAAACCACGACTGTCCTTAAGTACCCCATTTAACGATTTAGAAAGATTTGTAGTCATCAATCCAAACCGGCGGCCTCCATCAAATGCTCTTGCCCAGTACTCTTTATATCTGTCAAGATCATGGACCCACTGCCAAGCATCGTGATCCAACACATCTAATTCTTCCTTCAGCTGATTATATGCCGTCGGTGTTGCAGCAATTCCGATCTGCCAGAATTTATCTAACAAAATGTCGTTCTTGAAGCGCTTATTCATGTTTGCTTTCATATGTCGAAGACATCAACGATGCGAGTGGCCCCGTGCTGGAGGATAGATAGTAGCCACTATTTTCCTCAATCCAGGAAATCGATCATATATAAAACAAATGGCTCTATCATGGGTAACATACTGACGCAAGTTATGCAAAAACCATCGCCAACTCCCGGTATTCTCTCCCTCACAAATTGCAAATGCCAAAGGATATAATCTATTATTTGCATCTGCAGCCGTCGCTATCAAAGCATGACCTTCGTATTTGCCGTACATATGTGTGGCATCAATACTCACCACCGGCCGACAATGTGCGAATCCATGAATCGAAGGTCCAAATGACCAAAAAACACGACCAAAGCGACTAATGCCATCAGCGAACCACCTATGATCCAGACGCCATAAAGTACCATGATTAGAATTCTTTACCATAGCAAGGTAACGAGGCAAGTCTGTGTACGATTGCGCCCAGCTCCCGTAAATAATTTGTAATGCTTTACTCTTTGATTGCCAAGCCTTCCAATACGTTATGTCAACATGGTATTTTGATCGCACCGTATCTTGAATTTCTTTTGGCGTCATATTAAGTCTAACCTTTAATGTCGGAATAATCAATTGACATATAAGGGTCGAATTACAATTACGGTGCGCGGCGTTCAGCATTGGAATTACACATGTGTGTGGACCAGCATATGTTTTTACCCTAAAGTATGTCGTATCTTTAGGTACTGAAGCATGTAATCTCCATGCACATCCCTCTACCAAGCATTTGACAATGTAAGTCGTTCTTGTAGATTTCAATACTTTCATTTGTACATTATGCTCAATATGCCACCGATCTAGAGCATCCAATAAAGATGCCTTATCTTGAAAGACACGTCCAGCCCAACTCCCGTCGATGCTAGGGAGACTAGTATTGATTTGTCGAATATGAAGATCTGTAGGATCTACAGCATACTGATTTATCCAATTAGTATCTGAAAGAAAACGTTCCGGATGATCAATAAATTCATTTTCCTCGTCAGAATTGTCTACGTAATCATTGCTTATTTGTGGGTTGTCCATTTGACTGTAAATTGCATTTGCAAGATCATTTAACCCTCCATCATGATTATCATCTATAGTGGAAATGAAACATCCAGTTCGTCATCCTCACTACTATTCTGATCATCATTGATTGGTGAATCCTCATGATTAATATCACTATCACCACCCCCGTCAATATTACAATCTCCTTCGTCGATATTATCACCTTCTTCCTCAACATTAGTATCAAAATTATTAATAGCAGTTGGATTCCAATGTTCATAGAAATTAGATAACCTGCAAATTTGGTAAAACTAAAATTCCAACATTGCCATTAATTTAAAACTTAACATTTAATTTGATTTGTACTTACCCCAAATCATAAGGTTCTAGTTGTAAATGAGACATCTTTGGTTCTATACGGGAGGTCGTGCATTGTCCGCGTGATGTCGTGCAGTGTCCGCGTGAGGTTGTGGCTTGCGTGTGTGTGGTCGTAGGTGTGACACCCCCGGAATTTGGATTAGTCCTCTATATAAATGATATAATAGGACTAAAATCTCTAACCCGGCTATAGCATTTTGGATGGTAGCAAGATCCAAGAGGAACATGAGAGTTAAGCGTGCTAGAGCTAGAGTAGTTCTAGGATGGGTGACCCCCTGGGAAGTGGGGCGTCACAGTTGGTATCAGAGCCATTCACCAGCCGGAAATGTGAGATGAGTCTCGGCTGAGCCAGGGTTATATAGCGGGTAGAGCGAGGCTCCCCGGCTAATAACCGTTGTGAGTGGAGTGCAGCTCCTCACAAGGTCGGCTAAGGCTAGCGAGACGAGTCTCACATCGCCTGGTACTTGTGAGTGTGCTTGAGCCTGACGTGGACGTCAGGGCTTAAAGGGGGGAAGAATGTGACACCCCCGGAATTTGGATTAGTCCTCTATATAAATGATATAATAGGACTAAAATCTCTAACCCGGCTATAGCATTTTGGATGGTAGCAAGATCCAAGAGGAACATGAGAGTTAAGCATGCTAGAGCTAGAGTAGTTCTAGGATGGGTGAGTTGGTGTCGTTGGTCGATCTTGTTGATCGCGGTTTGGACTTTAGCCTGCATGAGCCATTTTTGAGCTCGACAGAGATACGCGGATACTTTCCTCGGTGGGGTCGCTCCCCTCGAGAGCCACTCCGGAGTTGGGCCTGTTACTTGCTATCGCGACTTGTCGACGCCGTCCCTCTGACTGGCCCGGTTGGCGGCAGTCACGGACACCCTACGGTAGACCCGTCCTGTTGAGGATATGCGGCAGTAGGTGGGCGCAGGTTTGACTGGACCCTTGGAGGCAGTCAGTTTAGATTAGGTGGTATCAGAGCCTAGGTTGTAGGTCATTATGGACTTAGAAACCCTAGGCTTGTGGTTGGACATTAGGATGACTACGTGAGAGTCGTGACTGTTAGCGAGAGTTCTGATTGAGTTTTTACCTCTCCCAAGGGATGGGATGAGTGACTGGCATGTTTATTCTCCTAAGCGATTATGTTGGCTGCAGACAACATAATGCTAGGGAATGGATGACGTGTTCTAGACTTTCGCTGGATTGGGTCGTGTGTTGTTTGGTACTGTCCTGATGTTTCCATGTGTGTTGCAGGTGGGCACGATGCCTCCCCGACGCGGGGTGCAGACGCGTTCTCAGCCTTTTCCCTCCGATGAGCCTGGGCAGGAGGAGCCAGCACAGGGTCAGCAGAGTGAGGTGCTGGAGCTTCGGGCTCAGTTGGCCCAGTTGTCTGAGGCGGTGCAGCGCCAGGAGGAGGCTTCTCAGCGCCAGGAGGAGGCTTCTCGGCGCCAGGAGGAGGCCTTTGGTCGGATGATGCTTCTTTTAGAGCAGAGGACGCAGCCTGTGGTAGCACCCCCTGTGTGTTCGCCTGTGCCTTCTTCGCCAGCTGTGGCGCCCCCTTTGGTTCCGTCAGCGCCGGCTATTCCTGTCGAGCCGGTTTCTAGCATACCACCGCCTGGGTCGATGGGACCTTTGACGTTGGCTGAGCAGAGTGCGGTGGTGGATCTGTTGATGAGGTTCCGCCGGTTTGATCCACCCCGTTTTTCTGGTATGAGTGCTGAGCCGTGGGAGGCAGAGTCTTGGATCACGGCCATGGAGCGTCATTTTGAGAGTTTGTTCGTTGAGAATCGATTTCGAGTCTTTTTGGCTACACACTACTTGGAGGGCAACGCCGAGGCTTGGTGGCGGCGTGTGCGGCCTGCTGGTCCGCCTGGGACGCAGATTCTTCCCTGGGCGGAGTTCCGCAGACTTCTGTTAGGGGCCTTCTTTCCTGAGAGTGTTCGCCAGAGATTGGAGGAGCAGCTGAGAAATCTCCGCCAGGGAGATCGGCCCGTGAATGCATACATAGCCGAATTCAATCAGCTGTTGGCTAGTATGCCTCACGTGGCCAGGGACGAGTCTCACCGGATCTACATGTTCGAGCGGGGGCTGCGCCGGGATATTTATCAGCTTGTTCGCTCCCGCAGATTACAGACTTTGGAGGCATCGATGGAGCAGGCGTTATATGTTGAGTCTGGAAAGGCAGTGATGTCAGAGGTGGCTCTAGCCCCCGTAGTGATTCCTGGGGCGAAGCGCCCATCACCGGGTGATGAGGGTCAGACGAGCGGGCAGGGACCTCCGAGACCTCCACGATCTCATCCTGAGGGTCGTGGGTTTCGTAGGCGCCGGAGATCTGGTGAGCCCCAGCAGCAGCAGCATCAGCGGTATCGGCAGCAGCGGCAGGAGCGGTGTGTCATCTGTGGCGGGCCTCATCCACCGTCGCAGTGTGATCAGAGACAGGGGCGGTGTTTCCTCTGTGGAGAGTTGGGACATTTCCGCGCAGCTTGCCCCCAGGCCATTTTGTCAGTGCGGCCGATTGCGACAGCACCCCCCTTGCCCATCCATGCAGCGGGAAACCCTCCGGCACACCAGCGGACAGAGTGGGCCACGACGTCGGGACAGACGGGACGGCGACCTGCAGCACCCAGTGGACGGGTTTATGCAGCCCTGTTGGAGGACACCCCGGCAGCGGATCGTGCCGCGGCAGGTATGATTTTATTTCAGTTAGCTGAGTTGAGCATTTTGTTACCGCTGCATTCTTCTGCTTTATTAGTTGAGTATCTGCATCGGCATCCTTGCATGGGTATGGGTTAGGAATTTCTGCTACATGTTTTAGCGATTGGATTCTTCCCAGTATCCTATGAGTAGAGGAGGATCACGGTGTATGATCAGTGCAGTTGAGACTTGGGACTTCACTTGCTGATGTGACGATTCAAGGACAGCTCCAGGACTTGGATTGAGCACCCAGGTTGGACTGATTGGTGCGGTGCTGTGCTACGACTGATGATGGAACGAAAGCAGTTATCCTTCTGCGAGTTGGACTGGAAGAGTTCGTTTTCTCGGATTGTCGGCGTATCCTCCCAACAGCATGGGCTACAGCGACTGTGGACAGACGCCACCTCGGGAGCAGACGTGATGTTAGGACTAGTGGTTATGTCCTTAGGAGTCTCGGTTAGTGATAGCTTTCTTTTGTGGCCACAGTAGGAACGACACCAACACTTCTCCCCCTTTTCTCACTTTGTACTGAAATTTACGAACGGGACGAAAACTTCGAAAGATTGCTCCAGAAATGGAGACAGTGCCCGAACCTGTTCTTGTTTGATTGGGGCGAAGGCACTGATTTTTCGAAATTTTCGGACTTTTCGCTAATTTCAGCTGTTTTCTAAATCGAGGGTTGGAGTTGATGACTTTCCTGCTGGTGGAGCCGTATCTTTCTTGTTAGTTTAGTGTTGCGTTCTTGGTTGTTTTGATTGTTTGGTTTTGTTGTTGTGGTGTGTTTTTGTTTCGAGGACGAAACTTTTTTTTAGTGGGGGAGGATGTGAGGACCCGGAATTCCCACGTTTGGTTTACTGTTGGATCTGCGGCTTCTGGAGACCCGTGTTGGGTGTTAGAGGTGTTTGCGCGCGTATTGGACCCAAGATTTGGACTCGGCATGAAAAAATGGATCAAGTTTGCTTCTCCGGGAATTTTCGGCAAATTTTAGAAGTGGAATTTGGCAAATCGGACTTCGGATTTGGATTCAGCGCGCGAAAACGATCGAAACGGGCTATTTATTTGTATTTTTCGGAGTCCGGATGCGAAAACACGCATTTCGAGGTTTTGGGTACTGTTCCGGCCGGCCGGGCATCGCCGGCGGCGGCGGCGGGCGGCGGAGCGCGGCGGTTGGCGGCGGCGGAGGCGCGCGGTCCACCGCGGAGGTCGTGCACCGGGCGCGGGCCACGTGGCGCCTCCCTATTGGGCGGTGCGGTAGGCGCGGTCCATGGTTTTGGCGCGGGTGCACGGTGAGCCGGGTGGGCCACGTGGCAGCCTGTGGTTGGAGGGTCTTGGTGCGCTCGGTCCACGCGGCGGAGGCGGTTGCCTCGGGGCGCGTGCCTGACACGGCACCGGCGGCGACGCGGCCGCGCACGTGGGCGCGGCGTGGGCGCTGTCGGGGTGACGTGGGGGCGCCACGTGGCACCCCGTGGTTGGTCGGGCGCAGCGGTGCACAGCACAGTGCTTGGACACGTGGCGTTGCGTGGTTCGCTGGCTCAGGTGCGCCGGGATCGGGGAGCGATGCTGGGCCACGTGGCGGGCCGTGGGGAATTCGGGCCTGCACAGTAATGGGCCGGGCCCATTACTGTAGCAGCCCGAATTTTTCCGGCGCCCGATTCTGGGGACCCATTCGGTATTTCTTCAATTGTTTTTTGGGGCCTTTAAATAGCAGCCCGAGCCTCTTTCTTCTCCCCTTTTCTCCTCTTTTCGAGCCTCCTCTGCCCGAGCACCCTTAAGAAGATTTCTTCATCTTCAAGCTCTGGATCCACCTGCAAAGTTTTGGGATTTTATGGGCACGCATCCCGAGGTTCTCTATTTTACGGCGCGGCGCGACGTGGTGGTTCCTGTGTTCTTCTTCGGCGCAGCAGCAGTGTTTTAGCTCCCCTGGTCTACTCCGACGATATTTTCGAGCGATTTCTTCGCTGTTGGATTCGTAACAGGTGAGGCTACGATTTTGGGTTTCTCGCACATTTTCAGATTTCACGTTTTTCGAGGGGTTTTCTCGTGCTCACTGGGATCCTTTTTGCTGTGAGATTTTTGGTGAGGGCAGCACCTTCTCTTGAGGAGATCTCCGCGCACGAGTCTCGGATCAGAACGTGCTTATAGACTTTTTTCATCTACTCGACGCGAGGATCATTGTGGATTTTTCTTGGAATTTTTGGAGACCTTCCCGAAGGTATATACTTTTCCTTTTATCTGTACAAGAGTTTACAGTTGAATGGTTTTGGGATTGTGCGCACCGATACTGTGGAATTTGTAACTTGGCCTACGGTGCTCGGAATTGGACGTGCAGGTACCCGTTTCGAAGCTATCGACGCGAGGATCGCTGTGGTATTTTTATCAGAATTTTTGGAGTTCGTTTTACAGGTGAAAATTTCGCAGTTAGTGGACTGTTCCCAGCAGATTTGTAAAACCTGGATTTTATTGGATTTAAAGTGTAACTGTAGCCTTATGTTGTACCCAGGAGGGATTGTGGACTGTGCTGGACCTGTTGGACCTAGAGTTATCATTTTCCTGGTTTTCTCAGCTGTACAACTCCGGACAGTTAGCGTCTTCAGGTGGGTGGCTTGTTTTCAAGATCTATGGACTGTGCTCTAATTCTATTGATTTAGAATCATGCATGATAGTGATTGGACTTGGGTAGCATGCTAGAATTCGAATGTTATTATTCTTGTAATTATCTGATGATCGTATGATCTCTTCTGCTTCCTACCGCATGTTAAATATTTGTTCTGTTGGAACCTGACCTAGCACCCCCGTCATATGTTGCATGTGTAACCAGACCAGTAGAAAACCCTCACTTGGGCTAGGGTTATTTATGTTTAGACATCCACACTTTATGCTTCATTCCTGGACTTAGTGTTATCCTCGCCCGGGTAGTGGGCCGAGCGGTCGGAACTTCTTTTAGTGTGGGATGCATTTGCACTCGTGCTTGGGAGCAGAGTGGAGTCTGGTAGATGCAGTGGTTCGCTTGTCTGTACCGGAAACCGTTTGGGGTAAACGGTGGACCCGGGAGATTTGGTTTTCCCCTGTTGGGTTGTCGCCACTGTGTTAGTGGCGGTAGTTTTCTAGTGATAGCCGGACCTAGAACCCAGGAACCTTTTCGACATACACATGATTTTAGTCTGCCAATGTTTTCTTCCAAACATCGAAGGGCCGCTGGAGTCTGTTCTTGTTTGATTGGACAAAGGCATCAGCCCTTCGGGGATTGGGTAAAACACTTGTTTTCTAATTATTTTTCTAAAAAGAACTAAAATCATTAAATATGGATTTCTTCCATATCAAATTAGTTTTCAATAACAAATGTCACCTTTTTCCTGTAAATCTCCCCACTCGAAAGGATTCGAGTGGTCTGGGTTCTAGGGGTCGTTCCTCTGTCGGGACGGAAGCCACGGGGGCCGAGCCTGGAACCTGTTCTTGTTTGATAGGGTTGTAGGTGTAGGTCTCCCGGGACTTTCGGGCCCTGTTGGTGTCTTTTGCGAGTTGTACTGTGATTATTGCTTTCCCGAACTATAAGAGATCGGGAACTTCGATAGTCGGAGCCTAGAGTCTGTTCTTGTTTGATAGGGTTCTTAGCACCGGTCTATCGGGTTTCCGAACCCTTACGGTGTCGGTCTTTCTGGAGAGTTTAGTGTTCTGTTGTGGGAGCCGTCTGGTGGACGGTGGCCCCAGCTGTGTGACTTCCAGCTTGTGATGGAGAGTTGGTATCAGAGCCATTCACCAGCCGGAAATGTGAGATGAGTCTCGGCTGAGCCAGGGTTATATAGCGGGTAGAGCGAGGCTCCCCGGCTAATGACCGTTGTGAGTGGAGTGCAGCTCCTCACAAGGTCGGCTAAGGCTAGCGAGACGAGTCTCACATCGCCTGGTACTTGTGAGTGTGCTTGAGCCTGACGTGGACGTCAGGGCTTAAAGGGGGGAAGAATGTGACACCCCCGGAATCTGGATTAGTCCTCTATATAAATGATATAATAGGACTAAAATCTCTAACCCGGCTATAGCATTTTGGATGGTAGCAAGATCCAAGAGGAACATGAGAGTTAAGCGTGCTAGAGCTAGAGTTAGTTCTAGGATGGGTGACCCCCTGGGAAGTGGGGCGTCACAGTAGGTGGCACACATGTGGTCGTTGGTGGCACACTACTAGCCGAGTAAGGTACAACACTCTCAATAGGGTCATACTCACTTTCTCTGCAATATATACAATGATTAAGTCCATTTAAAGAAGATTACAAATTACCAAATTATTATATTATTTTTCTAACCTTGTCATTCTGACACCACCTTCATGTGGAATATTTTGATCACCCATTACATTGGCGGAAGGACCCAAATCAATATAATTGTGGAGCATTCTCGTGTAATAACCTTGCGGTTCAAAATTATCCGACGGATGTAGCTCTTTCTCAATGTATACCGTCACAACACCATGGTGTTTACATAATCCAATCATTCCCTCCAATGATTCATCATCTACTACTTCGTGAGCTAAATATTCACTACCGATCGTCGGGCAACGAATAGTAAATTTTAAACGAAATTGTTCTCTTGTACAATTTACTAAACGATACATTCTCGTCTCGAAACTAGTATATGTAGAATCAGAACGTATCGCGATTAACTCTTTTTGACCGCCGATATATCGTGGACCATTTTCATCGATAACTAACTGTCCATCCCAATGAACACTTATGGGCATGCGACGATTAGCCATTTCAACTACAAAACAAAATTAACCACTTCAAAATACTAATTTTAACTTTACAGTCGGAGACCGATAGTGGAACCTCTCACTTTACATGCGACGATTAGCCATTTTAACTACAAAAAAAATTAAACACAGACCTCACTGTGAGAGATCCCTCTCACAGAGATCTGCTCACAGAGATCTGCTAAAAAATTAAGCACAGTCTCTTACTCTCTCCCTCTCCCCCTCTCACTGTCATAGTGAGAGTCTCTCACTGTCACAGTGAGAGTCTTTCACTGTCACCCTCTCACTGTGAGAGAGTCACAGTGAGAGTCTCTCTCTCCCTCTCACTGTGAGAGACTCACAGTGAGAGTGTCTGTGCTCTCACTGTGAGTCTCTCACAGTGAGAGTGTCTCACTGTGAGAGACTCACAGTGATGAGGCCCTCACTGTGAGTCTCTCACAGTGAGGGATCTCTCACTGTGAGAGTTCTCTCACAGTGAGAGCGATTGTGAGAGAACTCTCACAGTGAGATATCCCTCACTCTCTCACTGTGTGATAGATCTCATTGTGAGATAGATCTCACAGTGAGGTTTCACTGTCGCTTTTAGCACTGTCCGCGCGAGATTTCACAGTGAGAGATTTCACTGTCGGTCTCCGACTGTAAAGTTAAAATTAGTATCTTAAAGTGGTTAATTTTGTTTTGTAGTTGAAATGGCTAATCGTCGCATGCCCATAAGTGTTCATTGGGATGGACAGTTAGTTATCGATGAGAATGGTCCACGATATATCGGCGGTCAAAAAAAGTTAATCGCGATACGTTCTGATTCTATATATACTAGTTTCGAGACGAGAATGTATCGTTTAGTAAATTGTACAAGAGAACAATTTCGTTTAAAATTTACTATTCGTTGCCCGACGATCGGTAGTGAATATTTAGCTCACGAAGTAGTAGATGATGAATCATTGGAGGGAATGATTGGATTATGTGAACATCATGGTGTTGTGACGGTATACATTGAGAAAGAGCTACATCCGTCGGATAATTTTGAACCGCAAGGTTATTACACGAGAATGCTCCACAATTATATTGATTTGGGTCCTTCCGCCAATGTAATGGGTGATCAAAATATTCCACACGAAGGTGGTGTCAGAATGACAAGGTTAGAAAAATAACATAATAATTTGGTAATTTGTAATCTTCTTTAAATGGATTTAATCATTATATATGTTGCAGAGAAAGTGAGTATAACCCTATTGAGAGTGCTGTACCTTACTCGGCTAGTAGTGTGCCACGAACGACCACATGTGTGCCACCTACGACCACACACACGCAAGCCACGACCTCACGCGGACACTGCACGACATCACGCGAATAATGCACGACCTCCCGTATAGAACCAAAGATGTCTCATTTACAACTAGAACCTTATGATTGGGTGTAAGTACAAATCAAATTAAATGTTAAGTTTTAAATTAATGGTAATGTTGGAATTTTAGTTTTACCAAATTTGCAGGTTATCTAATTCCTATGAACATTGGAATCCAATTGCTATTAATGAATTTGATACTAATGTTGAGGAAGGAGGTGATAATATCGACGAAGGAGATTGTAATGTTGACGGGGGTGGTGATAGTGATATTAATCATGAGGATTCACCAATCAATAATGATCAGAATAGTAGTGAGGATGACGAACTGGATGTTTCATTTCCAGTATAGATGATAATCATGATGGAGGGTTAAATGATCTTGCAAATGCAATTTACAGTCAAATGGACAACCCACAAATAAGCAATGATTACGTAGACAATTCTGACGAGGAAAATGAATTTATTGATCATCCGGAACGTTTTCTTTCAGATACTAATTGGATAAATCAGTATGCTATAGATCCTACAAATCTTCATATTCGACAAATCAATACTGGTCTCCCTAGCATCGACGGGAGTTGGGCTGGACGTGTCTTTCAAGATAAGGCATCTTTATTGGATGCTCTAGACCGGTGGCATATTGAGCATAATGTTCAAATGAAAGTATTGAAATCTACAAGAACGACTTACACTGTCAAATGCTTGGTAGAGGGATGTGCATGGAGATTACATGCTTCAGTACCTAAAAATACGACATACTTTAGGGTAAAAACATATGCTGGTCCACACACATGTGTAATTCCAATGCTGAACGCCGCGCACCGTAATTGTAATTCGACCCTTATATGTCAATTGATTATTCCGACATTAAAGGTTAGACTTAATATGACGCCAAAAGAAATTCGAGATACGGTGCGAGCAAAGTACCATACTGACATAACATATTGGAAGGCTTGGCAATCAAAGAGTAAAGCATTACAAATTATTTACGGGAGCAGGGAGCAATCGTACACAGATTTGCCTTGTTACCTTACTATGGTAAAATATTCTAATCATGGTACTTTATGGCGTCTGGATCATAGGTGGCCCGCTGATGGCATTTTTCCCTTTGGTCGTGTTTTTTGGTCATTTGAACCTTCGATTCATGGATTCACACATTGTCGGCCGGTGGTGAGTATTGATGCCACACATATGTACGGCAAATACGAAGGTCATGCTTTGATAGCGACGGCTGTAGATGCAAATGATGGATTACATCCTTTGGCATTTGTAATTTTTGAGGGAGAGAATACCGGGAGTTGGCGATGATTTTTGCATAACTTGCGTCAGTATGTTACCCGTGATAGAGCCATTTGTTTTATATCTGATCGATTTCCTGGATTGAGGGAAATCGTGGCTACTATCTATCCTCCAGCACAGGGTCACTCGCATCGTTGGTGTCTTCGACATATGAAAGCAAATATGAATAAGCTCTTCAAGAACGACATGTTGTTAGATAAATTCTGGCAGATCGGAATTGCTGCAACACCGACGGCATATAATAAGCTGAAGAAAGAATTAGATGTGTTGGATCACGATGCTTGGCAGTGGGTCCATAATCTTGATAGATATAAAGAGTACTGGGCAAGAGCATTTGATGGAGGCCGCCGGTTTGGATTGATGATTACGAATCTTTCTGAATCGTTAAATGGGGTACTTAAGGACAGTCGTGGTTTGCCTATCACGGCTTTTGTTGCGGCTACTTTTTATAAGTTTAATAAGTATTTTTGCGAGCGTCGTGCGGCCGGTGAACATTCGACGGATGCTTTTGTCCCTAAAGTCAAAAGTATGATTACTGAAAATGTAGATACGGTGCGGGGACATCAGGTTGAACGATTTGGACTCACAAAATTTGAAGTCAATACTGGAGATTTCTCCTACAATGTGATCGTGAATGGAACAAATGTAGAATGTTCATGTGGTGAATTTTATCTAACAGGAATACCTTGCTCGCATGTCTTAGCAGTTTGTAGTACATCACATATGAGATTAGCCTTCCAGAATTTTTGTTCACCCTGGTATAGTACAGACTGCTAGCGTGCGGCGTACGCACCACATTTTCATCCTGTTCCTGATAGACGGCACTGGCCATGACCCCAAGGTCCCCCGATTGTACCGCCTCCTATACGAAGGAAGAAAGGTCGTCCACGATCTACACGTATACGTAATATAATGGATGAGGGGGGTGGCCGACGAGGAAAGTGCTCCATTTGTAAGCAGGCAGGCCATTATAGGAGCACTTGTCCACAAAATACAGAAAGAGTGCAACAAGGACGCCGGCGTATGACTTTCACAATTATATTTAACTTGTCTTAATATTTAATTATTTTTAGCTATCATGTTACTAATATGTAGATTGCTGATTGCAAATGGCAGATCACGATGACGCGGGGCCAGTTGATCCGTCTGTCCTAGTAGAGCAGCATCACCAAAGGTCCGCATTTATCAGGACTGAGGTAAGAGCTATAAATTTTTATTTTTTGAAATATTATAAATAAGCTGAATTGATGTAAGAGCTAACTATATTTTTTTTTGCATCACAGGGGTATCGTCATGTCTTGTTCGCAGAGCATGGGCGCAAGATGAACCAGTGGGAGCTTGAACATCCAGCTGTAGTAGATTTACTTCGCCAGTCAGGATTTTACGGGTTATCACGACTCCGACGATTGGTGCTGGATCAGGCTCTGCTGGGCGCCCTTGCCGAGAGGTGGAGACCGGAGACCCAGACCTTCCACTTCCGCCACGGTGAGATGGCCGTCACACTACAGGATGTGGCGGTTATTTCGGGTCTCCGTGTTCATGGTGCGCCGGTGTCGGGATCGACGCTGCATGATTGGCCAGCTCTATGTCTGGATTTATTGGGGGTGGTACCTACTCACATCACGGGGTCACAGGTATCTCTAGATTGGTTATATCAGCACTTTCATCATTTACCTCTAGATGCCCCTGCCGGAGCAGTCGCAGCTACCGCCCGTGCATACATGCTATATCAGATCGGGGGTAGTTTGTTTCCAAACCCTAGCGGATATAAAGTTCATCTAAAGTGGCTACCACTTTTAGCTGACTTTGATATCTGCGGCGCGTATGCGTGGGGTGCTGCGACGCTGGCCTATCTATATCGAGCGCTACGAGATGCCGCGCCGAACGGGAAGGCCGAATGTTGCTGTTTTGGGACCCTTTTGCAGGTATAAAATCTATTTTTTTTTATTTCAGTATTATCTTTATATATTGGTATTGTATATTTTATTTATTATATTAACTCGTTGGCGTGAATTTATAGATCTGGGCTTGGGACCATATTCATATCGGCCGACCTACATGCGTCCTAGCGCTGCCCGATATAGTCGATCGACCTCTAGGTTGCCGGTAAGACATTTATTTGATATAGTAGATTTTTGTATTTCAAATGTAATTGCAACTAATATATTTTTGTTATAATCTAGATGGGGCAACGCTGGAGGACTACGTTTTGGAACCAATGTCAGGACGTGTGACATTGAGTTTTATAGAGACGAACTAGATCAGCAGCGAGAGGCGCAGGTATGTAGATGTTTTATTGAATACTTTAAGTATATTTTTCTTCAACACTTTTATATTAACTAATCATTTTGTCCATTAACAGGTTATATGGATGCCGTACATAGATGAGATTATAGATACATTACCAGATTTCTGTGTGCATGGCTCAGCGGTCTGGCGTGCAAGAACAATCCTTATTTGCTTTCATATTGTCGAGATGCACGTGCCGGACCGAGTCCTGCGGCAGTTCGATCTTCTCCAGCATATACCTCTCAATGTGGAGTCCATCCGACGCATCACATCACGTGGGCGTCCGGATGAGGATTGGATCGCATTTCGTGTTATCCACATCGAGAGGTGGTCCGGGAGGCTAGAACAGATTTTTGATCAACTCCCGGCTGCTGGTGAGGACCCACTGCATGCGGCATCCATATATATGCAGTGGTACTGGACGATTATGAGACGTTGGATATCTCATCCAGTACAGCGTCCTCCGCTGACTTTTCATCCTCGTGGGCATGTCGAGAGAAGACTGGTATAATAATTTATATATATAAATTTAGCATGTTCAACTTATTTAATATAAATTTAATTTCTAAATTAAAATGCAGGCCAACACACTACGACAGGTTCATACTATTGTCGGCCAGTTATTGCATGACCGACCGCCGGCTGAGTTCGCATATGTGACTTTGACATAAATGAACGAGAATATTCAGATGGTACTACAGTATGTACCATCTGAACCTACGGTCAGAGTGTCAGGCGGACCTTCATATGAGGGAGTGTCCTCGAGTCATTAGGTACCATTTAGCATAGAATTCAAATTAAGTTTTCAAATTCAAATTAACAAACTATTTACACTCTTTCTGATGCCACGATCTCCATCTCCTACCATTCAGGCCCAGACGACAATTCAGATGCCACGATCTCCATCTCTTACCATTCAAGCCCCGACGACATTTCCTTCGACGTCAGCGTCGCTCCCGCCACCAGTATCACGGACTTCATTTACTTCTACATATTCACGCCGTCGTCCATCGTCATCATCGCCACAAGAGGTTCAGACTATTGCTGAGCAGGATGAGGGTGGTATCATCGAGGAGCTCGATCAGTTGGCAGCAGTCGAGCATCTCGATGATATACCTATTATCGACCTTGTTGTTCCCCGTGGGCGAGGGCGAGGGCGAGGGCGAGCGCGAGGGCGTGGACGTGGGCGTGGCCGAGGACGTCGAGGTCGAGGACGTGCTCAAAATTGAGCTTTTGAGGTTGAGGTTGTATTATAGACATTTTTGTAATGTTCATTTTCACATTGTTACTCAAATGTGATTTATGAATGTCATGATTGTTGGACCTTCATTTGGTGTTTGTGAATATTGTTTTAGCTTTTTCAATGTTAATTGTCATTGTTTGCAACTTGTTGTACAAATTTGGTATTTTTTTAATGTAGACTAAAGTTATGTGTGCAGTCCCAGCTAAAGGCGCTAAATGGATCAACGCCTTTAGTGGTTTACACTAAAGGCGCTGAGTCGCTCAGCGCCTTTAGTGTAAACCACTAAAGGCGTCGAGCAACTCA
Organism: Tillandsia leiboldiana; assembly: GCA_029204045.2. NCBI lineage: Eukaryota > Viridiplantae > Streptophyta > Magnoliopsida > Poales > Bromeliaceae > Tillandsia > Tillandsia leiboldiana. The sequence continues at coordinate 52,422,127 of CM055063.1, read as the reverse complement.
GCGCCTTTGGTGTTTTACAGTGAAGGCGCTGAGTCGATCAGCGCCTTTAGTGTAAACCACTAAAGGCGCTGAGTTGCTCGGCGCCTTTAGTGTTTTACACAAAAGACGCTGAACTATTCAGCGCCTCTAACAATTATATCTGAGGATTTAGTTAATTTTCGACTTGGCCAATTTTCCACTTGGCCAAGTCCTCAGCGCATGATAAAGGCGCTGAATGAAACAGCGCCTTCAACACATAGTATGAAGGCGCTGATTCATTCAGCGTCTTCACAGGATTTTTGTGAAGGCGCTGAACCGTTCAGCGCCTTCAGGTCATCTGCCCTCCGTGGCGCCCTGCTGGCAAAAGGAGGATTAGTTTTACAAAAAAAAATTTGAGAGAATTATTTGGCAAATATCAAAAAATAGTAGGGTCATTTTAAAAAAAATCCTAAGTTTGCCTCTCTACACTTTATCAAAGAACTACGTTATGCGTGCATGAGATCTTGTAAAGCATGTACACAGATAATTTACTTGATCTTCTCTTTTAATATATAAAGGTATATGTACATTTATTCTAATTTTATTGCTAGAAGAAGTATTTAATGCACATCAGAACGAACAATAAAATGTGACACTAATAATTACTTATCGATTGAATTTATAAAAAATAATAGACACGAATAATAATAATAATTAAATTTAAGTATTTTAAGTTGTGATTTAGACTTAACGAATTATTATTACTGGTGGGTCTGATCGTCACATTTGGTATTAGAGTCAATCACCAATCGAAAGTGTGTGATGAGTCTTGACTGAGTGAGGGTCTGAAGAATAAAGGCTAGCGAGATAAGTCGTACATCGTCTGATAATTTTAGGCTGTGTGTATGTTTGGGAAGAGTTTTTGACATCCCAATAGTCAATAGTTTCACGTCGGATGAAAATAAATTATGATTGAATTTATAAAAGATAATGGATCATATGAGTAATAACAATTGAGCTTAAATATTTTTAGACACTAGTAATAATAATTGGATTTAAGTATCTTGGAATGTGGTTTGGACCAATAAATTATTATTACTAGTGGACTAAATTGTTACACAAAATATTATTGATGGGTTAATAGTACTCATGTGATAAGTAGTAGGGATGGAAATGATGGTATATGATCAAATTTTTGATAAAATCATGTACCCATCTATATTTTTTTTCATATGCAAATATGTATTACATGCTAAATTTTTATTATCATATTCATTTTAAGCAATTTCTGATTCGAAGTAGATTTATATTCGGATATTATTCAAATAATAAAATATATTAATATGCATATATACAAATAAACTAAAATTAGTGTTAATAAGACACAATGTAGTTAAAAGTTCAAATTTAGGGTCAGTTTGGATGCACGGTAAAAAGTTATTTATAAATTATAATTTTGATCTAAATGAAATAGAAAATTTTATAACTCTAAAAATTTTTAGAGTTTCAAATTTTAAATTATTTGGATGCATATTATATAATTCTAGAAAATTTCTTTCAATTTAAAATTTTTAAAAATAAAAAGAAAAATATTAATTTTATATTTAAAATTTTAAAATTTAAATATTTATAATTTAAAATTAAAAGCTAAAAATTGAAATTTAAAATTTCAAACTGAAAATTTGAAAAATTAAAAAATAAAATTTAAATTTAAATTTTAAAAATTGAAATTTAAAATTCTAAATTGTAATTTAATTTTTTAAAAAAATTAATGCGTAAATTGAAATTCAAAAACTTTTTAAATAAATTTCTTAAATTAGAGCAAAATTAAAGGCTAAATTTATACAATGTATTTTAATTAATTATTTTTAAAAAATTTGTGATATTTAATTACGAAAGTATGTTCTTTATGAAATTATTTTTAGGCTAAATTACAAAAAATTTTTCTGTAATGTCCCATTTTTTTACTTTGCCCTCCTGTTTTTTAAAAGCCTACATTTTGCCCCACGTAATTACCGAATTGTCTTTAGGGGACAGCGGCGTTAACGGAGAAAGTAAATTAACGAAAATGCCCTTATCTTATGTTGGAGAGAGAATGAATTTTAGCTTATTTCTCGCCATTCTTGAAGGGTATTTTGGGTATATCCAATAATATTTTTTAAACAATTGACGGTTCACTCACGGAATGGTGACGGCGGGGGTAAATGCATATTTCGGTAATTACGAGGGGGCAAAATGTAGGCTTTTAAAATACAGGGGCAAAGTGAAAAAGCATGATATTACAGGAGGGTTTTTTTGTAATTTAGCCTATTTTTTAATTTGTTAATATATAAATTTACAGTTTTATTCTTTATCAATTAAGGATTAAAATTTAGGCTAAATTACATAAAAACCGCCCTATAATATACCGTTTTTTCACTTTACCCCATGTCTTTAAAAAGCCTATATTGTGCCCCCTCGTAATTATCGAATTGTCTTAGGGGGCAACGGCGTTAACGGAGGAGGTAAATTGATGAAAATGCCATTTTCTTATATTGGAGATCGGCGTGGGCGGGAACTTCGTCTGCGGGCTTCTGCGTGAGTTGGGGGAGATCAGGTGCTTCGGCTGCGGCGGTGCGGGCGTGGTGGGGCGGGAACCTACCGGGGCGCACGTGGCGATCGGGGCGGGGACGTCGCACGCGTGCGCCGTCACCGCGAGCGGCGGCGAGCTAGTCTGCTGGGGAGCGGCGGCGAGCTAGTCTGCTGGGGAGCGACGGCTCCGCCGTTAGGAGAGGCGCCGGTGACGGGGATCAGCTCGCTCGCGCTGGGGGCGAACCGCACGTGCGGGCTGCGTAGCAATGGGACAGTGCTGTGCTGGGGCCGAACGCGGGGCCCCCGAAGGAGCTGGCGGAGGCGCAGTTCGTGGCGATCCAGACGCGGGGCGACGCGCTGTGTGGGGTGCTGATGGCCAACTACTCTTTCCCGGGCTGATGGCCGCGGGGCGTCCCCAGCGCGCGCTCCCGGGCTCTGGACGGCGCGGACTCACCGACGACGATGGAGCGGCGGCACTCAACACTGATCGGGAAGGGCCCCAGCAGCAAAAAACAAACCTTGTTGATATCCCTGAAGGGTATTTTGGGTATATTCAATAATATTTTTTAAGAAATTGATGGCTCACTAACGGAATCGTGACGGCGGAAGTAAATGCATAATTTCATAATTATGAGGGGCAAAATGTAGGCTTTTTAAAGACAATGAGGTAAAGTAAAAAAACGGTATATTATAAAGAGGTTTTCTATAATTTAGCCTAAAATTTTTTATTATTTATAAAAATAAGTACTGCTCATATTTTTTTAAAAAAACTTAGAGCTCGAAGACAAATATATATCAAAAGCTAAATTTTGACATTTATATTAGCATCTTATCGAATCTGGCGCTGGATTGACCCCTAATAGCTAGTCACTGATTGAGATATTAGAATATCAAATATAAAATAAAAATTATACACTACCATTTTTTTTAATATAATAATATTTTTTAGACGATTTTTTGCGAAAGCATCTTCAAATATTCCTTCAATACAATAAATATCAACGCTTAAAAAAATATTGCCATATAAATTTTAAATTAATTTATTAAATAATGTTAGATTTTAAAAGTCTAACGCTGAGTATAAGTCTCGGTATATACGTGACAATCCATTATTTGCAAACGTTTTAATCGATGTTTTCAAATATGATGCTAAATTATATTGGGACGATTTTAAGCATCGTTAAATATATATATATAAAAATTATCCTTAAATATTAATTTTCTTGTAATAAAAATACTTGTTCTTACATTCCTCCCACTCATCCTAAGATAAGGTGAATTTTACTGGTCACTTTAATATGACTAGTGAAAAAGATTTTATCTTTGAATGAATAGAATGTATGTCATAAACTCCACTTGGGATTGTATGGACAGCATTACTCATGTAAAATTTGATAAAGCTTGAATTCTCAAAAGATGGTTAGGTAAGGACTACCACACACATACACAAAGTTGATTTAAAAATTATATTAATATTAATACATTCTAAATACGGTATATGATATACACTCTATCCATCATAGCGTGATGACTTCTCCACTAGTTAATTCGAGATGACTAGTAAAATTTAGGAATAATTGCATGTGTATTCCTGAAATCTGAAAAAATATCTGATTTATCCTTCTTATTTTTTTCTTTTTAATATACCCCTCATACGTTCCACCGTTATTAAAAATACCTCTACCGTTTTCCTTTGTTAAGTTAACTAGGGTTAACCTAGAGTTAAATAACTATCAGATATACTTATTTTGCCCGGGTTTAGGGTTTAGGGTTTAGGGTTTTAGGGTTTAGGGTTTAGGGTTTTTTTAGGGTTTTAGGGTTTTAGGGTTTAGGGTTTTTTTAGGGTTTTAGGGTTTTAGGGTCTAGGGTTTAGGGTTTTAGGATTTAGGATTTATGGTGTATTTGAAAGGGCAAAATGGTAATTTCACACAGATAACCGCAGCTTCAGACGGTACACTAATAGAGTTTAGCTCCAAACGGTACACTAACAAAATTTAACTTCAGGAGTATTTTGGAAAAAAGTTAGAACGTAAGAAGGATAGTTTTAATATTAGCCTTCTAAGAGGGGTAAATATGAAAACAGAAAAATTTTTAGAGGTATATAGAAAATTGCCCCTAAAATTTATTTTATTTTAGAATAGATAGGATATAAAATATACATCTTATCTTATTTAGAGTTTATAAATAGCTTGTTTCTTTTTTTCTTTTTTCTTTTTTTCTTTTTTTTTTTTTTTGTATGGTTTCTGATCTCTATGAAATATAACTTTTCCACTATGTGACATCTAATTAATAGGACTAGAATTTTAAAAAACTAAGCCAGTAGTCAACAGCGTATGTATAAAACTGACTGATTGAGTATACACATTTCGGTAAAATAATTCTGAAATCGAGTATATACTTTTGGATAAAATAATTTTGAAATGGAGAAAAATATTACCCTTTTTAGTATCAAAGGAGTCTTCTTTGATCACACGAACTAATTATATTAATTGTTAGTTAATAGCAATGCGCAATTTGTTGGTCCATTAATTATTCCTCTACGTCAACAAAATAATCTATGATTTGTAATTAACTCTCATAATATAATGTGTTTATAGTGTAGCAACTCGCACGATGCAGCAGACAGATATTATTATAGCTAAATTTATATTAAATCTATCACAACAATATAAACAAATTATTCTAAAATCTCGATATAGATCAATCTAATATTAAATTACGAAATAAAATCATGCTACGACGAATTTGGGGTACTCACCACGATCTCGCTCTTTTGGAAGAGGTTGGAGATGAGCACTAAATATTCGGAGAGCCTCTTGAAGGTGAAAAAATTTGAGGCAAAATATCAGAACACCGTCATGCGTACGATCCCTGCCACAGTTTGCCCTCGCTCCTGGTGTTGATGGTCATGGCCTCTGCCGCTGTTGTGGTCGCCGCCGTCGCCGCCGCATATATCTCAGAAATTCGAATTCATCAACTTGTGTAAGAGATTAAACCTCGAGATAGTGGTAGAAAGGACATATGGATGGGAGAGAGATAGAGAGGGGGATGGAGGAATGCTAAGGGGTAGATTTTAGAAAGAGAATAGGGGAGAAGATGAGAAGGCGTCGGGTGATAAAATAAAGAGAATGAGGAAGAAGATGAGGGGACGACCGCTGAGAAAATAAAAAGAGCGGGAGAAAAATGCGAAACCGTGGGATAAAAAAATAAAAAAAAAAATATAAAAATATAAAAAAATTAAAAAATAAATTCAAAATTAAAAAATACTGCCACATCAAAATAAATGTCGGAAATTAATATAGAGTTAATAGATTATACTCACCATCGAGTAGCATCCAAAAGTCTCCTATTTGCCAAAATAGTTGTAATATTAATTATACATAGAAACTCATGAAGGGTCAAGATTCAAAATTTTTATAATTAAATATAACGATCCGGTCCACTAGTAATGATCCAAATCATCAATCCAAAATGCTTAAATTCAGTTATTATTAATCATGTTTATAATTTTTTATAAATTTAATCATAATTTTATTTTCATTCGATGTGGGACTATTAGAGTGTCACAAATTCTGATATAATCTGTCACCGTATCCATCAGACCCTATAGCTCAGCCGAGACTCGTCACATACTTTTGACACTTTTAACTGATGATTAATTCTGATACTAAATATAACGATGGAGTATTTGTCAAAATGATTGTAATATTAATTCTACGTACAAACGTATGAAGGGTCAAAAGGATCGGTTAAGCGAATTTTTACTACGTGATTTTTTAATTTAAAAAGTTTTACTATGCTATCCTGTATTTTTCTCTTTACGTCACTAATAGAATTCTCCCGTCAACGAAGCTACCAAATTTTTATAATTTATGTACAGATAGAAATTCTATAATAATTCGTTTGGTCTAAATCATCGATTCAAAATATTTAAGCCAGTTATTATTACTCATGTTAATATTTTTTTTATAAATCTAATCACAATTCATTTCATTTCCATCCGATGTAGTTTGATGTTGGACTATTGGGGTATCACAAACTCCTTCCGTTTAGGCATGATGTTCTTGTCTGCCCTCACTAACCTTGTTATTGACATAACATGTCATCTTGTCTTTCAGACATTACCTCAATTGAAATTCGTCACACATTTTCGATTAGTGATAGACTCTAATAATAAATATAACAATCCGACTAATTAGCAATAATAATTCGTTGGATCCAAACCATCGACCAAAATGTTTAAGTATGATTATTTATTATTACTCGGGTTCATAATTTCTTATAAATTCAATTATAATTTTATTTTCAATAAGAAACTATTGAGGCGTTATCATATGGTGCCAAAATATAGCATTTAATTAATCAATAAATTACTCTTAATTACCTCACGGTCTATAAAATATATTATTTTACTATCATATTTAATTGCCGGCTCTTTCTGTGAAGCTACACAAAATTGCAAAATATCAAAATAAAACTTTTCAAACCACAGTAAATTCGAATGAAATTATCTAAGCTATGCCGGCGCTTATCAAAGTTTACCCAAATGCTATAATTACCGTAGTTTTAAAATGTTTTTGGCTAGCTTTGTATGTGTGAAAATTATTTATTAGTTTTTCTTTGCCAATCTTAAATATAAATTTTGAAAAGTAAAAATAGCAATCCTTATAACTAATAAATTAAGATGGCATTTTTAGAAATAATCTTATAAATTTTTATAATTATAAAAACAGTTTTTTGAAAAAATTTTTACAAAAATAGTCTTAAGCGACGAATGGTTTACCATTTTTAAATGCAGTGAACCATTCACCGTATTCATAAATTTTTAGTAGATTTTAAGTCTTATGAAAGCGGTGAAACATTCGCCGTTTTTAAAAGCGGTGAATGGTTCACCGCTTTCATTCACTTAAACCCTAGCGCTCCGAACCCGCACCCGCACCCGCACCCGCTTCTTTTCTTCTTCTCTTCTTCTTTTTCTTCTCCCCGCACACGAGCCGCCTTCTTTTTCTTCTCCCGCACCGACGAGCGCTCTCTCTCTCTCTCTCTCTCCACACACATGCACACACACACACTCTCTCTCTCTCTCTCACGCACGCTCACTGCACACGAGATCTCTCTCACACTACCCTCAACCGAGCTCCTTCTCTCTCCTGCGGCAAGCACGCATTTTGAGCTCGAGCTCACACTCTCTCTACTCCTTACAAGCTAACATTTAAGGTACATTCTTCCATACACTACTTTTTGTAGTTTAATTTATTTTATTTAAGGTTTAGAAAATTAATTAACCTTATTATTTGAATTTTTTTAAAAATTATGATATGATTAGATGGGTTGTTAATTTTGTTGTTTAATTTTGGGTTGTTTAAGTTTAATTGAGTTGTTTAATTGTGTTGTTTAATTCCTCAGTTACTAATTAAATAAAAATTAAATAAAAAATTAGTAAATAGAAAATTACTAATTAATTAAAAAATTAGTCAGTTACTTTAGTATATTAATTAACTAGAAAATTATTATATAATTAGATGCATTATATAATATCTGATTACGATATTAATATTTTTTAGTATTTATTTTATGAATATTATTTTTTTTTTGAAATTAGGATGGCTCATAATGTGGCTATTAGTGTTAATTGGAATTGATAACTTGTTATGCAAGATTATAATCCACAGTATATTAGAGGTCGTAAGGATTAAGTGGCATCCCAATGAATATTATATTTAGGGATTTCGAGAGAAAAATGTATAGAATTATCGATATAAGAAAAGATGAGTGTCTTCTAATTATTAAAGTTCGATACCTAATGGGAGAAAATCAATATGATGTGATCGAAATTACGGATGATGACTCATTGTGTGGTATGATGGCATTATCTCGGAACTGTTCATGTTTGATAATCTACATTGAGAAGCAGATGATTGTATCTCACGGCTATTTTTCAAGAATGTTAAATAGTGAATTAGACGTAGATGTAATATTTCCAATGGCTGAAATAGAACTATTTCATGATGACATCGGAGGTGGAGCAAATATATCTAGGTTAGTATTACAAATTGTGGCTTTATATAATTATTTAGTTAAAATAAATATTTAAATTGATTAATTATTCAATTGTAGAGAGTACGGAATTTCGAATGTAGTTGTCCGTCCTTCGTCTCTCCCACGTACTAGTGATCGTGCCACGACATCCAGATCGCACGCTCTATTTGGTGGACAACAAAACGATACATACGAATATGGGTTAGCATACATTATAATTATTTTTATTATATAATTTTTGTAGTGAGCGATTAATAATGAAAAATATATGCAGAAATCCGTCTTCTCATAATGTGCATGACTTGGGATCCTATCCGTTGCGAGATATACATGATTTTGGATCCTATCATGCGGTAACCGAGTTTGAGGGGATACAAAATCAGACTCAAGCGGAGATGCAATAAGAAATAGTTGAAGAACAAAATAATACTGATCATGAGGATGATGATAATATGGCGGAAGTTCATTACAGTGATGCGGATCATGACGGCGGACTGGGGGTCATTGCAGATATCATATACACTAATGTCGCTAATCCAACCGCCAATAAGAATATGTAAATGATCCGGATGAAGATGCTGAGTTCATAGATCATCCAGAGTAGTTTGTAGATGATGTCGAATGGATGGATCAGTATGAAATCGATCACACTGAATTCGATCGTGTGCAAATTGAAGAGTCCCCTCCTACTATGATGGATTATTGGTTGGGTGTGTGTTCCGTGATAAATCAAGTTTATTGCATACTCTTGAGGAATGGCACATTTCTCACAACGTGCAAATGAAAATGTTAAAGTCGACCACAAAAGCTTATACAGTGAGATGCATGGTTGACTCGTGTCCTTGGAGATTACATGCTTCGATACCAAAGGATGCGAATTATTTTAGAGTCAAAACATATGCCGAGCAGTATACTTGTTTACTTCCGGTGCTTAACACTGCCCATAGAAATTGTACTTCATCTCTTATATGTACACACATTCTTCCATCATTGAGAGTCAAACTTTCTTTGACGCCGGCAGAAATACAAGAAAAGATGCGTTCTGAATTACATGTGTCGATACCATATTCAAAGGCGTGACAGGCCAGAAATAAAGCATTATAGATCATTTACGGTGGTTGGGAGGAATCATACACCGATGTTGGTCGCTTTTTATCTGTGTTGCAGCGCGCGAATCCGAAAACTAAATGGCGTCTCGATAGCAGGACCCGGCCAGATAGGGTTAGGCAATTTGGACGCTTATTTTGGGCGTTTGGGCCGTCAATTACCGGGTTCTCTTCTTGCTTTACCATTGTTGAGCATCGATGGAACTCATATGTATGGGAAGTATCAGGGGCATGCATTGATTGCAACGGCTGTAGATGCAAATAATGGATTGTACCCATTAGCTTTTGCTATTTGTGAGGGAGAGAATGCGGCTAGTTGGCGTTGGTTTTTACGTCATTTAAAGTTTTTTGTGACAAGTGATCGATCTATTTGTCTGATTTAAGACCGCTTCCCTGTGTTAAAAGAAATTGTTCTTGAGGAGTTTTCGAGAGCCGACGATCATACTCACCGTTGGTGCCTCCCCCATTTGAAAGCTAATATGAAAAAAACGAGGTTTAAAAATGAAAATTTGCTCAATAAATTTTATGCAGGCATAGAAAGTGCTGCAACCGCAAGAGAATATTATGAGCAAAAGGACCAATTGAAAGAGCTGAATCCAGAGGTTTGGCAATGGGTGCACGAGCTTCAAGGAGAAAAGGAATATTGGGCGAAGGCATTCGATGGAGGTCGGCATTTTGGGGTAATGACAACCAATCGGTCAGAGAGTTTAAATGGAGTACTTAAAGGTGTACATGGTTTGCCTATTACGGCATTTGTGGCAGCTACATTTTATAAGGTGAGCAGTTATTTTCTAAAGCGTCGTGAAAAGGGCGAGACATACTCCACAATATTGGCACCAAAACAGGAAGCCCTAGTTAGACAATATATGACACTCGCTAGAGGACATGTTGTATATTGGTACGACCTAAAGGAATTTCAAGTTAGTACTGGAGATAAAATGTATGAGGTGCTTCTTGATGGGAGAAGCTTAGCATGTTCGTGCCGACAATTTGAATTAACTAGATTGCCATGCTCATATCTTTTAGCCGTTTGCAGTAATAGTCATATGAACATTGACTACTATAGTTTATGTTCTGAATAGTATATATGTGACTATTACCGTAATGTTTATGCCCCACAATTCCACCCTGTTCCTGACAAAAGGAGTTGGCCATGACCTCAAGGACCGCCGTTGGCATCCCCACCTATAAGAAGGAAGAAAGGCCGTCCCAAATCCACACGTATTCGAAATGCCATGGATGATAGAGAGGGGATACGAAGGACTACATGCTTTATTTGTAAACAACAGGGACATTATAGGAGTACTTGTCCCAATAATCAAGATAGAATCCCCACCTATAAGAAGGAAGAAAGGCCGTCCCAAATCCACACGTATTCGAAATGCCATGGATGATAGAGAGGGGATACGAAGGACTACATGCTTTATTTGTAAACAACAGGGACATTATAGGAGTACTTGTCCCAATAATCAAGATAGAAGAACTGAAAGTCGTAGACGTAGAGTATTAGGTTGCTTGCTTATGGTTGTCTATTTATAATTTTAAAAATTTTTGAGTTATATTACCATATTCTAATCAATGGTTAATAGTTTGTACACTTTGATTGCAGATGGACCATCGCGAGGAGGCCGGGCCAGTTGATCCTTCTGCTCTATTAGACTAGGCGAGTCACCATTCGAGCTATGTATGAGCCGATGTAAGTTCATTTATAAACTACATACCATATATTTTTAGAAAATTTAAATCTAATATATTTACTATGTAGAGGTACGCACCAGTTTAGTGGTCAGAGTATGGCCGTAAACTGAACTCGTGGACGGTGGAGCATCCGGGGGTGGTGGACCTCCTACGACAGGCTGGTTTTTTCTATGTCTCTCGCCTCAGACGAATTCAGCTAGATCAAGCTCTGTTAGGGACATTGACGAAGCGATGGAGATGCGAGACGGAGTCATTCCATTTACGCCAGGCGAGATGACAATGACGATGCGCGACGTCGCCATTATAGCTGGACTACGAGTATCTGGCGAGCCTGTGACGGGACGAGCATCTGGCGACTAGCCGTATTTATGTCATGGACTTCTAGGGATACAGTCAGATAGTGTCGTCGCAGGTCAAATCCAACTAGAGTGGTTATACCAACAATTTCATCATATCCCACTAGATGCTCCGCCAGCCATGGTTGCAGCTGCTGCACGAGTATATATATCATTTTAGATTGGATGCAGCTTATTCCCAAACCCCACTTGACCCCCACTGGGCATCGGGTACATCTCAAGTGGCTACCGCTAGTTGAGGATTTTGATCTATGTGACGGGCTAGCTTGGGGTGTAGCTACTTTGGCCCATCTATATCGCGCATTGGGGAATGCCTCGATGAGGGGGAGGGCCGAGTGTTGTGCATTCGGTACATTATTACAGGTAAAATCAGTAGTTTTTGCATTAGAAATATAATAATCTAAATATTTTTACCAGTATTTTAATCATCTATTTTTTGTTTATAGATTTGGGCATGGGACCATATACATATCAGCCGTCCCGACAGAGTTGGGGATCCGCCAGATCTTGATGATTGTCCGCTCGGTTCTCGGTATGTTAAATATTTATATATATGCCTTGATGATTAATACAATAATTTGCATCATTGATTTAGGTATTGTGATATAATGTCTTATCGATTATTTTTTTGCAGATGGAATACGAGATTACGTTTTCGCGGGAATGTCAGAGCGACCGATATTGAGTTTTATCGGGACGAGCTTGATCAGCAGCGGGAATCGCAAGTATGTAAAAATTCTTAAATTACATACATATAGATTAATTTTAAAATTTATATTAATTGAAATTTATTAATTTTTGCAGGTTACTTGGACTCCTTATACTGAGGAGATTTTGCATGGTCTTCCACATTTTTGTCTCGAGGGCTCCGTAGTATGGCGTGCCAGAATTTACTTGATATGCTTCCACATAGTGGAGTTACATCTACCTGATCGAGTTTTCCGCCAGTTTGGGTTAGTCCAGCATATACTATAGCCTGTGGAGGCTATACGGCGGATTACATCACAGGGTAGATCGAGAGAGGACTGGGCAACATTTTATGCTTCTTATATTCTACGATGGACTGATCGTCTAGATCATATTGTGGAGCAGAGTCCCTTTGTCGACCCAGATCCAGCACGAGCCACCTCCTTGTACATGCAGTGGTACTGGGATATCACAAGGAGATGGATTTCTCATCCCGTACAGCGACCTCCACTCACTTTTTTGTCGCGGGGGCATATCGAGCGAACTTTGGTAAGATCATTTAATATTTTTGATTGTCTGGATAATATTCCCTCCACCTCCACGTCTGCATACGATTTTCCATCCGCATCCGTTCCGATTCATCATTCTGACATTCCCTCGACATTAGACGTCCTTTATTTCGATTTCAAGTCAGCATCACTTCCTTCATATGACGTTCCATCTACATTCGAGGTACATCAGTTTGATACTTTATTTACGTCGATCCCTCCATCGGATGTTCCATCCACATCAGATGTTAGTCCAGTTGGTGTTACATATCGACGGAGGCGACAACGCCACGATCATATTACTACTGAGCCTGTACCTGAGACCCAAGAGGGGATGCAGTCATCAGTGCTTGACACGCAGAGGACGGATGTACTTGTCGAGGGCATCTCCATCGAGCATATTGATGAGATACATGGCATTGAGCTTGTACAGCCTGAGATGGAGGATGGTGATGATGTGCATATTCGAGCACTGAGTTGGCGACACGGACGCAGAGGTAGAGGCGGACGAAAACGTGGACGGTCGCGAGGACGTGGAAAGTAGTTGATTTTGTTAGGACATCTTGGTATTTTCATACTTATTTTATTTCTTGCATATATAATTTTTATATTATTATATTTATTCTTTTATAATTCGGACATTTATAATTGATGTTGAGGACATTCAGAGTATTTGATGTTGTGATGGATGTTTTTTTTTTTTTTTTTTTTGTTATGTGATTAATATTTTTGTTGTTGTGTTGTGATTGATATATTTCTTGTTGTGATGTTGTGATTGAATTGTATGAATGTCAAATGTTATGATTGAATTGTATGAATGTCAAATATTGTGATTGAATTGTATGAATGTCAAAAGTTTCTAATTGAAATGTATGGTTTTTTGTTATATAAAACTTAACTGCTGGAAAAAAATTCATGAAAGCGGTGAATGGTTCACCGCTTTTATGAAATTATGACAAATCTTGTGAATGCGGTGAACCATTCACCGCTTTTCAAAAAAGCGGTGAATGATTCACCACATTTAGATTTTCTAACGTGACGGAATTTATTTTTATAAATATTTTTTTTAAAGGACTATTTTTATAAAAATAGTTGTTAGGAAGGTTATATCTGTAAATAACCTCGGCCCGGCAATGGATGGGAGATGACTGGGCAGGAAAAGGACAGGAAGAAAAATCTCCTCTCCTAATTACTAACAAAATTTTAATATTTTAATAAATTTTCATGAGAGCTAGACAAGGCAATAGCTCAACTAGTCCTAGGTCCCTTGGGACTTTGAGCTCCAGGCTTCCTTCTCCCAAGTTTTGCTCAACTAGTCCTAGGTACCGTAGTTTTAAAAATTTAAAATTTATATTTATAATTTAATTAAAATATTAAAATTTATATTTTTATTTAGATTTTAAATTTAAATTTTAAATTTTAAATTTAAGTGTAAATTATATTAAAATTATAATTTAGTAAAAAATAATATTAAATTTGGACATAATAGCAATTTTAAATTAGATTATATTTTATTATCAAAATTACTAAATTTTATAAAATTAACAAAATATAGTAATTTTATATATACTGTAATTTAACTTTATATTAATGTATTAAACCAAAAATCAATACTAATCTGATTATAAAATCTCAAATAAATAATCTATTTTACAATATGGAAAAGGGGCCTGACTTCGTCAATAATACATCGAGTCTGTAAATATTGTCGGACATGTCATTGACATAGAATTTTTTTTTTTTGGGTTAGACATTTGCTTGTAAATTGACATTCGGTTGGTACTCGTGGGTTCGCTTGTGCTACGCATCAAAAGGGACATAGGCATTTCACTAACAATGACCGCTTATGAGCCGGGTTGAACCGGACGTGTGTCGGACATGGACCAGAGGCCTATTTTTCTATGGATGTGCGGAAGAAAAAAACGTACCCCTCGGTGAGCACTTTCGTACCCCCGATGTGCCAAAGGGGATGCCAATATAGGGTAGTATGGAAATGTTTGATTAATGTGTATTAAGTGAGCCGGTTCCGCTTAAAAAACGGGGTGTCTTTGGTATTCATTTTGTCTCAACGTCCTGTGCCCGACCAAGTCGAGTCGTATCCCTCTTTTGTTGTAATCCACTTTCGCTAATCAATAAAATATCAGTTGTTTGTGCTTATTTACAGGACCATTGGTTGCTTTTCTCTCGATTCTCGCTCGATACAATTTGCTGAGTTGTACCTCGGGACGATTTTTGCTGGCTCGTTCGTGCAGGTGACGGACGAACGCCGCACGGGTTTCGTCAAGCGATTCTAACCATGACAAGCGGTAAACTTAAACAAATATAATAATAATTTAATCATATATAATTCTAATAATTACATAAAATTTTTAAGAAATTACATACAATTCTAATAATCTAAAAAATTCCAACACTATATTAATAAAATTCTAACAATAAAATATTATCAAATTCTAACAACCTAACAATTAATAATTCTTCGTGTTTAATAGAAACGTTGAAATTTGCACAAAACACGCGTGGCAAACATAGAACATTTTTGTAAGACTATTTTTAAAAATAATTTTTTTTAAATGCTAAATGAAAAAAAAACAAAAAAAAAACCTAACATAACACGAACCAAGCGCCTAAGGAATTAGTGAGAGGGGTAGTTTTCTTTTAAATTAATTTTCTTAAATTTTATAATTTACGAAATAATTCTATTAAAATTTTATTTATAAAAACTAACTCTACTTACACCAGAGCGCTCAGAAGACGGTGAAACATTCACCGTCTTTAACTATAATTTTTATTTAACTTAATTTTAAATAAAATTATAAAGAAATATACAAATAAAATAAAAATATGGGTACAAATTAGATCTTTAAAAGATGTATTATAAAAAGATAAATAAAAGATTTAGATTGTTATTATTTATTAACTAATATAAGAAGAAAAAGAGATAAAATAATTTTTTTTTTATCATAAAAAATTTAGGTTGTTATTAGTTAGTGAATAATAATAATCATATTTTTATTTTATCTTATCTCTCATCCTTCTTATATTAATTACTAAATAATAATAATTTAATTTTTTTAAGAATATAGCTATATTTACTAAATTTGTTAGTGAACAAAATAATCTAATTTTTCTAAAGATTTAACTCATATTCACATTCCTATTTTTTTTATATTAAATCGTCTTTTGAACATCTATCATATGTCGCACTAATGTCACAAAAATAAAATTAATTTTATAAATAAAATTTTGATAGGCTTATTTTACGGATTATAAAATTTTAAAAGATTATTTTTAAAAGAACTCCGTGAGAGGGTCATATGAGAATGTTGTATAGTTGAGGGGTCTCGGTATATTATTACCCTTCGCATTTTCTCTCGAGCGAACCGCGATCGAACACTGGAGAGACGCGACACGAGATCGAAGGAGACGACGACGACGGAGAAGAATAGCCAAAGCCTCGATCGATCTCCATATCCATCTCATTCTCCTCCTTCCAAACTCCTCCCATGGAGTCGACGCAACCCCCGGGGTCGGAGCGCGACAAGGCGACGTTGCCCTCGCCTCTCGCCGTCCTCTGCAGCTTCTGGAAAGGTCGCATCGCATCGCATCGCATCGTGTCAATCCTACGAAATTCTTGCTGAATTTGTTGTTTGTTAGGTTAATTTGATTATACTGTGCGGATTTGCCCTATAAATTGTAGATCTGATCCCAAATACTAAGTCTCAGATGTTAGAAAGATTGCGCTGGGGCGTAGATCTCGTTTTCTAGTTGAAAAATTAGGGATTTTCATGAGGTTTAGTAGTAAGATCTAACGAATTCGTGATATTATTGTTATTATTAGGCAGAGACTGGATCAGTATCTCTGTAGTTATTGGTGCTTGCAAGGTACATTTTGATCTTAAAGGGGCTTTTAAGTTTATATAGTGCATTTACTGTGGGAGCTAAGTAGTTCATCTTAAGAATGAATTTAAGAAGTGTTAATTGTGCCTCAGATATGGTGAGGCAAAACTGCGGAATGAGTAATAGGTAGGAGATGAAATCTTAAGAATGAAGTAGCTATTCATGAGTTCATGTAATTATGATGAGCTATACTAAATCTTGTAGAAGAATAACTTTAATTTAATTAAGAAAACACATGTTAATTCAGTCACTCTTTTGTTTTATTTTTAGCTTGTGATATTTTTATCTAAAACTGTCTCTACTTGTAATTTTTTCGCTTACTTTTATTGCTTTGCTAATTCAGCCTATGATCCCTTGTACTGCCAATTGATTCTTAAACATTAGTTTCACCATTCAATACTTACAAGGTGCAAATGGACATCATTTTCAGCACCCTTATGTTACTTTAGCTGACTAGCTTATCTTACTTGCTAGGCTTAATTGCACAAGAAGAAATTGAAGGGTCGGGCAACTTGAAGGGGAGACGATTGAACAATAGATTAACTTGGCTAAGGTGGGATCATGAGACCAACTTGGTTTTTAAATTTTAATATGGAAGTCAACCCAACAAGAACTTAAACTGAACTTGCCAAGACCGGAAGACAACGAGTTTGGAAAAACCCTAAAACTAAAACTGAACCCAATGGAAACCGAAAAGCAGAAACTGGGTAATTTTATCGTAATAAAACTATAATTTAAAATAACATATCAAATAGAAATCTAAATCTTGTTATATGAATGTCTAAATTTAAAAGCACCATGACCATGATTATTATCTTTGATCTAGAGGCATTGGAATAGGATCTAATTGCTCAAGAGGGTGTGTATATCTTGGGCTACAATCATTAGATTTAGAGCATGTATATATTAATGTACATATATATGATTAGGTGGCCAGATCTTTTGGGTTCGGTTTCAGGTTTGGTGTTGGGCTCTTGTTAGAGTCCCAAAAAAGAGTAGTTGAACCCAAAACCTCTTCATTTTATATTTCTTTCTCCATACATAGACCATTCCCATTAAGTTTCAGTTAGAAATGCCCCATTAAGGTTCAGTTTTGGATAAAATTTCAATTATTCATAACCAATAACCACTGATTTAAGTTACTGGTTTGGCTTGACTCCCTTTCCTCAGCCATGTTGCTAGTTGCCAAAAATGGATTGTTAGAATCGCTAATTACTCCAAGCTACATTCTTGTGATCCCTCTGCGAAACCACCTTTCAAAAAGCTTGATGTGAGACTGTGAGTATCATTATGCGAAGCCTGATTAGAAGGTCATGAAGTAAAACCATATTCATAAATGGTTCTTTACCACTCTACTACAGACTAGCTGTTCTTCTTTGTTAGCTTGTCACATCTATTTAACGATTTTTATCTTACATCTAATCTCTTCTTGCTTGTGAAACATAAACCCTTTGCAGCAAGTGTTTTTCTCTTTTTCCAATTCAATAGATTTTTTAAGTTAAGATCTAACAGATTCTCAAAAGATGATAGAAGCTCTTATTCATTTTACCCACTCTGCTCTAACTATGCATATTGCTCGCTTGAGTCATCGTTTTATAAAATAATTGTTTATAGGTTGTTAGGCATATTTTCATCATCTTTGTTGTTCCCTCGTTAACTACTTATTTGAGGTTTGCTCTATGTAAATTTCCAGAGCCTAAATCCTCATTCTGATTCTATGTAGAACTTTATGTTTTTCTTTTTGTTCCTATTATATGGATGATCGTTGAAGCCGTTTCTTTTCCTGATTTAATTGTTTCATTGAATGGCAGTCATACTGACTTCCATTCTTTTTAATGTGTGTCAGATTTTGATTTGGAAAAAGAAAGAAGTGTTCTTGATGAACAGGGGCTAAAGATTGCTGAAAACCAGGACACTAGCCAGAAAAACAGGCGGAAACTTGCTGAAAGTACTCGTGGTGAGCATCGTGTCTTACTGTTATGCACAAATTGCTTATGCTGCATTTCATAATAACACTTACGATCTCAAATAACACTGTTTACAGATTTCAAAAAAGCATCTCCAGATGAGAAGCTTGGTATATTTAATTCCTTACTAAAAGGTTACCAAGAAGAAGTTGATAACCTTACAAAGAGAGCGAAATTTGGGGAAAATTCATTTCTTAACATCTACCAAAAGCTTTATGAAGCTCCAGATCCTTATCCAGTTCTTGCGTCCTCTGCTGTAAGTTCCAAATTATATGAACTTTGTGTTTGCCTTATCATGGATTACTCTAGAGTTTGAGTGCACGATGAACCAACTCTGTTCAGTGTTTCTACTGTTGTAAGCTTTCTCCTACTTTTTTGTTTTTAATATCGGACCATCCTACTTGATTGTTTTTAATATAGGACCAAGAGCAAAAATTATCTGAACTTGAGACGGAGAATAGAAAGATCAAGCTTGAGCTTGAAGAGTACCGAGCTGAAGCTACTCACCTAAAGAATCAACAAGCCACGATAAGAAGACTTGAGGAGAGAACCCGCCAACTAGAGCAACAGGTTGGTTGCCATTACTTATGTTTGCTATCCCAAACCATTTGCTTCTTTCTTGCTGCTGTGCTGAATCTAGTTCGAGCAAGAAAACTCAAGGATATAGGGAAATCTTGAAATTCAGTGACTTAGTTCTATATAGCCTTATTTGGGTAGTTGCAGTCAATCTTGAGCAAGCAAATAAAGACTTCTTTCATCTTCATCTTTTGTTTCAAGATGTGTCTGGGAACAAGATTGACAATGAAAATTTCGAGGCCTTTTTGGTCCGAGGGCAGCTTCTACAGAAGGATTGTTTGCATAAAAAAAGTAACAGAATTTTCATTAGAAACTTTTTTATAGCTTTTTGGTGTTGCTAGAAGAAGAAGCTTCAAGCTTCAGCTTGGGGCTTCTGCATAATTTGGGTCCAGAACTTCCTGCCGCATGAAAAGCTCACGACTTTGTTTGCCAACACCTGGCTCCTGCTTCTTAGAATTGAAGCTGTTGGAGACACCTGCCCGAGCAAGCATGTAATCTTTAATTGAGGGAGTACTATTGCTTCAGCTTGATAAATGAAGAAAAACTTGAGTTCTACTGCTGAAACAGCACCTTGGATGATGCTTTTATTTAGTTATTTTTTGAAATCGCAGCACCTTTCTTGTAGTGACTATTTTTGAATCAGTTAAACATCTCGTAAGGCACTATAAATCTGTACAAGTTAGGTAAAGTTTGTGGAAATCCAACAGAAAAAGGGAATATTATGATAGGATTGGTCTTAAACACGAAATTAAGAATATGAAAACTGAAGCTTGGTCAGTATTAATGATTCTCTTGTCTGTTTACGGCTGTAAATGAGCTGGATATAAGGTGAGCCTTTGGATTTAAAACCTAATTATGGTCTAAACAAGCTAATTAATTTATATATGTTATTATTGTCAGATAGTATTTCCTTATCTGAGATAAACTTTTCCTGATCGTGAGATCTCTAACTTTAATTTCATTGTTTACATAAAACAGCCTCACAGTGTGATTGTATTGCCTATTATAAAGTGAAAAGATGTGAATTCTAGCTTATAATGTTTGAATGTTAATTGGTTATCTCGTGATTGCTGTTGTAACTAATTGATTAAGTATCGTTAAATCACATGTTTTGGATATTCTTACATTTATCAGAAATATGCTTATCACTGAATCTGCACTTAACTTTTTTGGATCTCTAATGAAATCAGATGGAGGAGAAAGTCAGAGAAATTGTTGAAATGAAGCAACGAAGCTTAGCTGAGGAAAATCAGAAGACTCTTGATGCCCTAAAGGAGAGGTACTTTTAATAACTTTGACTATTATTATCTTACTTTTATGGGTTTTTACATGTTTTAGTTTGCTTATCTACAAAAATATTGAAGTGCGGTGTTTATTTTCCACAATTGTCACTACTCACTGGTGATATTTTACTTGTGTTTCTTTGGCGGCAGAGAGCGTTCATTACAAGAGCAACTACGGCAAGCTACGGAAAGTGTTAAGAATATGCAAAAGCTACATGAATCTGCGCAAAGTCAGTTGTTTGAGCTTCGTACTCAATCAGGTAGATTACTTAACAAGATCAGTCTCTTCCATTTCTTCACGCTGTTTAACATAACTAAAGAGGTAATGTTATCAGAAATGAACTGAACATCAAACCGTGGAGATGAACACTTGAGGTTCAACTGGTTCAATGATTGGTTCAATGGTTAAACATCTGTGTTGAATAAAGAATAATTCATATCTAAAATCATATAGGTAAATGTCTAATCGTACTTATAGAGTGTGAATTAGTAATGGAAAAATAATGATTGAAGAATGTTTTATTGTTGTATATGTTTGTTACATATTTATGTCCTTATTAAATATAGAAGCATATTCTTAAAGTGTAAATAAACAATAAAATAATATGATTAGTTTGTTAAGAAAACCTGTTCAACTGCGGGGTTCGCATGCTTCTTTCAACTGCTCAGTTTGTACCAGTTTGCATGATTTTTTTTTTTTTTTTTTTTTTTCTGCTTAGGGGATTTTTGGTTCCATGTAAAACTGTGAAAAATAGATTTCGGTGGAAAAAGAGTTTTCGGCGCAAAAAGAGTTTTACTCTCTTTAGTGTTTGACTTGTAGCAAAAGAAAATTAGTTTTTTGGCCACACTTGTTTGGTTGAATGGAAAAGGTGAATGAAAAACTATTTTATATATATATATATATATATATATATATTCTATTATATATATTTTATATATATATTCTATTATATATATTTTATATTATTTATATATGATAATTACCATTATATATATTATTATAATTTATATTTGTAAATCAAATACATTTGAAATAATATTATATTATAAGTTTGTAATTCAATATATAATTATATATATTGTATATTGTATAATGAATAAATAAATCAATAAATAAACAAATATGTGTGTGTGTGTGTGTGTGTGTGTGTGTGTGTGTGTGTGTGTGTATTTTATATATTATATAGTCCACGAGGTCCACACCCAAAGTTTTTGTTTTCCGCTTGAAAGAAGCGGAAAACGAAAACTCAAGTTTTTCGAAAAATCCGTAAAACTATTTTACAGGGAATTTTTTTTTCCATGCAAAGAATATTTTCGGAGCCAAAATCTGTTTTCGGCCTAGTTTTACGAGGAATCAAGCACACCCTTAGGTTTTTACATGTAATTGTCGTGGTTTGACCAGTAAGGTTCTATTCTGATAACCATGCTATGAAATCTTATCAAACACATTTAATGGATTTAGAGGAAGACAGAGCTGAGAAGGAAGCCGAGGTTGTCCTCCTTATGGACGAGGTTGAACGTGCCCAGGCCCGTCTAAATAGCATAGAGAGAGAAAAGGTACATTTCAGTCTTCTAGATCTTTAATGGGTATAATGTTAGCTTTTATGACTCACAACATTGATAATTTTTTTGCAATATGTAGCCCTTTGTTCTTATTGATTTGTTTTTTTATTCTTTTTTCTTCTTTCAGCTAGGCTTGTGCGATGTCTAGATATTTTTTATCCTTTAAAATGCTTTTGCCCCCTCTCTAATAACTCTCATGTGAATCTGTCCTTTGAAGCCATCCTAAAAGGGCATTTTTTAAGGGCATAATGGTCGAAACAGTGAAACTGAGCAGTTTATTGATATTATCCAACTGGCGGGACAAGTTTGAATGCTGCAACATTTTAACTTTGGATGGATATCTTTGATTTTATAAACTCTGCTGAGAAAGGCGAGCAATTTCCATACTTTGAAAAGATACATATGTGTTAAACCATTACAATTTTCATATCCTTGTCTAAGTACGAGCCGGGGCTTGATTTCTTGTCTTTACTGCTACTTGTAATTGTTAGCTGTGGTGCAGCACAATCTTTTTCCATCTTTTACTTCTATTCTGAATTGCAACCTTCTCATGTAGGGTCTGTTGCGCTCTCAACTGCAGTCAACAACTGAAGTGGAAAGTAAGAACAGGTTGATTCTTCGGCCCTACAGTGTATTTTCATATGATCTCTGCTATTTTTCCCCTTTGGCAGCCTTTTTCTTTTTCATTTTGTACCATAAATAGGGTGAAAATGGATCAAATACGAATCAAATAGTGCTCAACCCATATCCATGTTCATATCCATATTTGTACCATTATATGGAAATGTTTTTGGATATTGGATGTATTCTAAAATGCAACTCCATACCTGCTAAAAACAGATAGGGATACAAATTGGATACAGGGACACAGATATATTAAATAAACACATAGAACTTGGTGCAAAAAGATTTGTAACTGCATATATAAACTTCATAAAATTTGTAGAAATCAAGAAAACATAGAAAAAAATTGAGAAATCTAAAAAAAATATTGGAAATTCTGACTTCATGGGTTGTTGTATCTCAGAATCATATAAAAACCATTTTCAAAGTTGGATATTGATATTCAAATCTGAATCTGAAGGGAAATAAAGTACCTGAATCCAAATCCGAATCCCATAAAATTTCTAACTCAAACCTGATGCCTAATCAGAATCCTAGTTGGATAGCAAAATCTCAACCCATATCCGGTCATTCTTAGATTTGGATTCAGGCTGTATCAGATATTATCCAACCCATTTTCGCCTCTACATATAGAGAGGTTTTTGATAGTGTCTCTTAGAGCTTGGCCCATTCGGTGGTTTATTAGGTTTTTTTAAAATATATTGCAGTACAATTTCGTAAGTGGCTTTTCTGTTTGATCTATGTTTCAAATGTTGGTTGTCATCTGTCTCCATCAACCATGTGGACTCCTGGCATGTTGACTTAAGCTAGAAACCAAATATTATCAATTGACACTATGACTAACTTTTATATAAGATATCAACTTCTTTACTTTAGTTTAATTTTGTTAAAATTTATATAACAATTATTAGAGTAATGAAACTTGATTCATGGGAACGTTTTCTTGCATCTTTAGAAGTTATACATGTGGCATTAGTGAATGTAATATTGAGCTTAAATAAGGGTACAAAGAATGTAAGATTATTTTATGCGTGAATTGTTCATTTAGCTCTTTTCCTATTTAAAGGTGACTTCCTTCTGTGCAAAATTCCTGGCCTTATTCATGAAATTTTACTGATTTTTTGAAGATGTTGAGGTGGTTCATCAATTAGACGAGAAAAATACATACTTTTTGGTAGAAAATTTGGCAGTCAGCTAAAACCCATAACCAATAAAGTATGCCTACAGTCAGTAATAAGTTAGTTCTGGCCAAAACTAATAAGTTGGAACTTGGACTATAGAATGTATAATTTCTCATAGAATCCATGTGAGCTTATTGTAATCAATATTTAAGTTGTTCTACGTTTATCTATTAGTTACTTTTACTGTTGTACAAATCATTTTCGAGTTATATTTTCTTGTTCTTATCGAGAACTCGCTTGCAGTGATGACTTGGAATCGAGTAGTATACTTGAAAGTTCCCTTAATGCAAAGGAGAAGATTATATCTGAGTTGAACATGGAACTTCGCAATATGGAAGCTACTTTATCAACTGAGAGAGAGCAGCACTTGAATGAAATCAAGAAGTTGAATGCATTACTGAATGAGAAGGTTTTGAATCACTTCCTGCTTTTAATAGAGCCAACTTTTCTTATATTTTCTGTATAATGTTTTTGATGGTGGAATCTTCAAACCGTCTATCTTGTTAGCTGTTTACTTCGTAGCGACAGTGATTACATGCAATTATGTTGATAATTTGGCAGGATACTACTATAGTGGAGATGAGGAAAGAGCTTCAGGAAAGACCCACTGCAAAACTAGTCGACGATCTACGTAAAAAAGTCAAAATTTTGCAGGTGCTTTAACTCAGTTGCTTTCTAATATGTCTCCTGGCTCTTATTCTTTCTCCTATATGTTGAAGTTGTAGGAGCCTGATTTGTTGCTATTCTTCTGTTTTAATCATGATACCCTCAACCAATCACTTTTTTTCTTATATTTTAGTAATCAATTCAATATTGTTAACATAAGCTATAATCTTTTGCTGATTGTGCCTACTTGTTGCTGAAATTTTTGCAGCAAGTTTTGTCACAAATTTCTACTGAAGTATTTCTTCATTGCCATATTCTAAGTATGTCAACTCCTAATAGTTCATCAAACTAGAAGAACCTAGTTAAAGTGGTTTAAATGAAGTTCAATGTGAAATCCTAATGGTCTTTGAAGTTTGCAATGACTTCATATTATGTTAAATGACAAAAAACCAAGTATGAGGATAGTACTTTTACATACCATATGTTAGATTAGTGGTTTAAATGAATCAGAATATGCACAAACCAACAGGAAATACACAAGTTATTCCATCAAATCTTAGTTCAATAACTAATGTAAATATTTATGGTTTGCCTCACTTTTCACTTGCTAGACCTCCTGATTTACTTCTGTTCGTTTGCAAAATTATAGAATTCTATGAGTTTTATAAGGTGATAACTTAACAATTATTCCAATGTTCCTTTTCTGATAATCCCTGTGATGCTCTGTGTCTACTGAGCCAACAATCAACAGTGCTTGGTAGATTAAGAGTTTTGATAATACATTGTGAATCGGAATACCCACTTCTTTTTTTATCAATGATTAACTCTGTTATGGTCAAGCAATTTATAATTCAGTTCTTGTTCTTCTTGACAAAAACTGAACTATAAACAAACAAATTGTTGCTGAATGTGCAGCCAACCTTTTCTCTCGCTTATTTTTTATAGGAACCTTTAGTCATCCTAGGAGCTAGGGTGCTGCTACACCATCTATCGATCTTGTATCATAGTAACCAAGCGACCTCCAAAAAACGCAAATGAATACACCTAAATGCAATTGAAATCATTGCTGAACTTGTAATTTGTATGCTTTGGTTATTTATGTTTATGACCAGTATTTCAGCTATTCTTTTTTAAGTAAGAGCTTTATTTTTCCACTGATTGGCAAGCTGGACTGCCTATTTCTTCTTTTAATATGTTTTATTTTATCCTATTTGCGTGACATGCCTGAATTATTACTGAAGCTCGAAGAACACATTGTTCAAGCTCTCTGGGCTTGTTTTCTTTGATGTTTGCAATCTAAGCTCTATAAAGCATTTCAAGAACTCACCCTTCTTTCTCTATTTGAGGGTACTACCGTCCAACAACTATTTCCACCTTATTGCTTTGTAATTACTGGTGCTTCTTTTGTAGGCTGTTGGATACAACTCAATAGAGGCTGAAGATTGGGAACTAGCTACCAGCGGGGAAGAAATGAGTAAGCTTGAGTCTTTGTTGCTCGACAAGAACAAGAAAATGGAGCATGAACTAACACAATTGAAGGTTAAAAGTCTACTTTGATACATGAATGTGCTCAAACTTATTCTCAATTTAATTTGCTACAGGTTATCCTGCATTTGAATTAATACATTAATCAAATTGTTTCTATCTGTATGTTTAACTTGTAACTTATCTACGTACTGAATGCAACAATGCATTGCTATTTGGTTGAGTGTTAATTATTCACACAAATTTTCACTTTGTCGTGAAGGTTAAAATTTCTGAGAAAACAAGTTTGTTGGAAGCAGCTGAGAAGACGATTGCTGAGTTAACTACTAAAGTTGACGAACAGCAAAAGTTGAATGCAAAACTTGAGGATGACATACTGAAGGTTTGTGTGTACATTATTTTCCAATAAATACAATATACTTGCACTTTTCTTATTTGGACATACTTGGTGGCGGTCTAAGTTTATTCTTCTAAAAGTCAAATACAACAACAAAAGCACTCTTTGAGCCTTATTTTCTTTGGGCATATTTAATGAGTTACAAATTACTGGGAAATTAACTTACAAGTAATTTCCAATTTCATTTGTATATTGTCCAGGTAATTGATATATATATTTTTTCTTTTATAGAAATAAATATCTCAACGATCAAATTTAATTTTGTACACTTTATCATCAGAATATATAACTCCATATTTCTTTTTCTTGTGCAGGGTTACAGTTCAGTTGAAAAGAAAGGCTTACTTCTAAATGATTGGGATCTTCAAGAGATGGGCACAAGTGAAGCTTCTGAGGTACCGTCTCATATTTTCTTTGGTTATTAGCCTTGGGTACTGCTATTATGACTTTGTTATGCTTTCTTTTTTTCTTTTCATTCTTTTTGCATATATTGAATTGGAAGTTTTACTTAATTTTTGTTTTTTACTATGATGCATCTATACTTCATTTAGCTATAGTGTCCTTATTGGATACCAAATTACGGATCCCATGATACTTCATTTCTTTATAATATTTAATCATCCAAACTATTTGTCATACTTCTAAATTTAATTCTAAACAGAATGATTATATAGGGACAATTTTTATTCATTGGTCTACCAAGTATTGTATTCTAAGATTAGTAGACAATGCCGTATTATCATATTTTGTAGCATCACATCTATATCCCATATCCGTTCCTAAGCAGTGCTTCATGTTTCTCTCCTGGTGAATTGTATATTATCCGTCAACTGTGCATAATTATCTTAGCATCGTATGATGCATATACAGAATACATGGGCTCTTAGGCCATGGATAATAGTGCTGTGCTTTGCTACTAAAATACGACCTTCTGAAGTTTAGAGTTTATATCTCCTCGGTTGGATAATAACTGCTCAATGAAGAGATGCATTTTTTTATCTGTTCCCTACACATGCATTCCGATTTACTAATTACAATCACTTCCTACTTTCAAAAGAAAAACAATCAATGGTGTATTTTGATGATTTGTCATTGCCGCTTGATTTTTTATCTGTATTTTGTATCAGGGAACAGATCAAAGGCACGTATCTTCTGATCAAGACCAAAGTTCAATGCTTAAAGTAATATGCAACCAGCGCGATCGTTTCCGTACACGCTTACGAGAGACAGAGGAGGTACATACGTCCTATCCACACAGCACATGTTTCTAATTAATTTATTCTTTAGTTTCTGTTTTCATTGCAAATCTTTTGGTGCGTTAGGAAGTGAGGCAATTGAAGGAGAAGATGGGGATGCTAGCTGTTGAACTGGAAAAAACTAAAGCTGATAATGTGAAGCTCTATGGCAAGATCCGATATGTCCAGGACTATAACAATGAGAAACTTGTTTCAAGAGGGCCAAAGAAGGTCTTGTATACTGTTTCTCCTCTATTAATTTGATTCTATCGTCGTACACATTGTATGATGATAACCGTAGTCTCTCTGACATGTATGCAGTATGCAGAGGATCTTGAAAGTGGCTTCAGTTCGGATGTCGAATCGAAGTACAAGAAAATGTATGAGGAAGATATAAATCCATTTGCTGCTTTCTCTAAGAAGGTAGAAGATTTCTTTCTTCGACAGCTTTGTTGTTATTATTATGTATAACTCTTCCCGTTCCTGAATATTAATGTAGAAAATTATTGACTATTTGCTTCAGGAAAGGGATCAAAGATACAAGGAGCTTGGTTTAAGAGATAAAATAACTCTTAGTAGTGGTCGTTTTCTTCTCGGTAACAAGTATGCTTTTGCTGCTGTCTCGCTTTCCTTCAACTTGAATTGCATGTTAACTGATTGTTTTGTTAATGCAGAACTCCAGTTGTTCTTTTAGTTAAGGGGCAATTTCCTATATACCCCTAAAAATTTCCCTGTTTTTAGATTTACCCCTCTTAGAAGGCTAATATTAAAACTACCCTTCTTACGTTCCAACTTCTTTCTAAAATACCCCTGAAGTTAAACTCTGTTAGTGTACCGTTTGGAACTGCCGTTATCTGTGTGAAATTATTATTTTGCCCTTTCAAATATACCCTTCTACCATAACAAACTTTTCTTATGTACCCTTAAAATTTTCAATAGTTTTGGTAGATAGGGACAAAATAGGTATATCTGATAGTTTTCTTCAGATATTTCTTCAGATTTCAGGGGTACACAGGCAATTATCTCTTTAGTTAAACTAGCTTTTCTCTGCAGATAGGTGTCGTCTATATGTTATATCCCTCTATTTTAGTGTTCATGATAGTTACATTTGGCCATGACCATTTTCCTCGAGTTTAGAACTTCAGTTGAGCCATCCATTCATTCGAAGATCTTATTTCCCCCTAAATAAGAAAATATTTTGCCGAACGATTTTGTAACACAAAATGTGAAGAAACCATTTGTTTGAAGGGGCAATTCACAACACACCCCTCAAAATTATTGAAATAGCGCATGTGCCCCTTGAAACACAGACAGAGCACCTGATATCATCTTCTTCGTATGAGCGGCATGTCAGTTCTACTACCAGTGTACCGCTTTCCCTATTGATTTATGAGAAAAAAGCAGTTTAACTAACCTAGATTAAAAAGTTTATAGGATATCAGAAGCTAATCTTCTGCTTTCTTCCATCCCCATTATTGTTCAACAAAGGAAAACTCACGCTAAATCTGCATCACCTGACTCAGATATGCTCGGACATTCATTTTCTTTTATTCCATTGGGCTGCATCTTCTTGTGTTCACATGCCTCTACAGAATGTCTGCTTTAAGCTACCAAAGGTAATTAATTAATCTCCCTTCGATCATACTTCGCTTGTTTTGCAAAGAGTTTCATCTTTTCATGAATTTACAATGAAGGAACCCATTATTTTTATTTTTGCAACTTAGTCCCTTTTTTTTTTTTTTTTCAAATTTGAATGATCTATGCAGAGTTTCGAACTACAGTTATGAGATATTGGTACTCGGTCCCTGTATTTCATAAATATTGCAATGCACATTAATTTAAGTGGATTTTTTTTTACCGAAATCTTTATTCTTGATTTTATGCACCGCTGGTTTACGAAATTCTCTGTTAATTTTAACCGCAAATCGCGTTTGCAGCAGCGCGTCGCCTGCGCAGGATGAAGTGCTACTAGATGCCGGGAATCACACGCTCGCCCTTTTGCCGTAACTTGATTAATTGCGAACGAAAACGAGAAGTCGCAAGCTGAGATTCTCATTCGGGAAAGCTGTTTGCGGATATAGCATTAGGGTGCATTCGGAAGAATCACACATGTACTGAACCGTAAAAAGAACAGTTTATGTACAAAGGTGAGAACAAAAAAAAAAGAGAAATTTAGATGTGGATTTACACACATCAATTTTTCGTTTCTTTTATTTCTTTCCTTGTGGATTTGTTTGTTGTGTACTCTGTACAGTGGAGATGTGAAGTATACAGGGTATACAAAGTTTCACCCACACCCTGAATAGCAGAAAAATATATATATATATATATATATAATTAGGCTGGAATACTATCGATAGTACTAAGTCATTGGTGCTATTAATTTTTTAGCTATTGGATTAAGAAATGTGCGGTTACGATGATAGTGATCTCCTAGGTACCGTTTGGTTCGGGGATAAGGAAAATTTTGTTATACCGGGGATAGGTATAGATTGTGGTATTAGTAGGAATTAGTTTAAATTTGTGTTTGGTTGGATTTATAAGTTATACCGGGTTTAAAGAAAATTGTGTTTGGTAAATTATATAGGAACAAGGAGAATAAGATGAATAAGAAAAAATTGTGTTTGGTTAAGTATAGAGGAATAAGAAGAATTGAGAAGTGATAAATATGTGTATTGATTATTTTATCCTTTATGATATAATTTATAAATAAAATAATTTATGATATTAATCAATCTAATAATAAATTTAAATTATTATTTAAAATTGTAAAAAATATTTAAAAATAAATAATAAATATTTAAAAGTACTTAAAAATGATAAAAAATTATATATTAAAATATTTAAAATTTTATTACTTTATTGTATGTCATTTAAACTGCAAATTGCATTTCATAACATAAACTTTGATTACATCTACAATAGAAGAACCAAAATTAAATATATGAAATCACAATTCATCTTTCATGTCATCTCCAAAATATAAATTAGCAATCATGTTATTATACGACAACCGAATCGATCCTTCCTAGTCCTTTTTGTTAGGAAAACAACACTGAGCTTCACAAACCAACCAAATTAAGAGAAAAAAAAAGAAGAGAGATTTTAGGCCTCAATAGAACCAAATTAAAGCTTGATGATCTAAACAAAACTTCACCATTAATCAAGCTACACTACAAAATCAAATTTTGTTTTTTTGTCTGGCGTAAACTTATATACGTTCTATAATTTTTTAATTTTTAATTTATTACGGAAACAACAACAAAATTAAAAAAATTTTGACAAATAGAGAGATGGAGAAATAGCCCAGGAAGAGGCAACCGAACCCTCCGATCCCCGGCGCCATCTTGGCGATCCTTTTCACCAGCTCCGCCCCGGCGTCGATGTCGACTCCGGCGTCCTTGTACGTCAATCCATTACCTCCTCCTCCTCCTCCTCCTCCTCCTCCTCCGCCATTAGAGCACGCGATGCTCGACCTCCGCATCCTTCTCCTGCTCCCCCTCCCCTCGGCCGCCTCCGCCCGTGGGAACGAGACCCGGTTCGGCGCCGCCTCCGCCGACGGCCGCCGAGCGCCGGGCCTCGTCGGCGGCGGCGGCGCCGCCGGCCCGAGGAGGCCATCCGCCGCCGTAGCTCCCGCGTGCATCGTCGTCGCGAAGATGGGGATTTAGGGCGACGAGGGTTTAAGGAGAAAGGAAGGATGGAGAAGCAAAAATGAAGAAGAGGAAAGATGGATGGAGACAGTGGTGACAGTCTTGCCTCGATCCCCGTGCCAAAATCAGATTCCATCCAATTCCATGTGGGGGTGGGAATCGGTATTTCCACCCCCATCTCTCTTATCCCCGGTTAGCAGGAATAACAATTCCTAGCTACTTAATTCCCGTTTGGGGATGGTAACGGAGATAAGGGGGTTATTCCCCTCTTATCTCCGTTACCAAACGGTACCCTAGGGTTTAGTGGGTAGTTGAATAATAAAAATTTTAGGAGATCACTATAATTCTAACTGCACATCCTTTCATCCAACGGCTGAAAATTTGATAGCATCAATTACTTGGTACTATTAATAGTATTTTAGCTGAACCATATATATATATATATATATATATATATATATATATATATATATATATAT
Source organism: Tillandsia leiboldiana (assembly GCA_029204045.2). NCBI lineage: Eukaryota > Viridiplantae > Streptophyta > Magnoliopsida > Poales > Bromeliaceae > Tillandsia > Tillandsia leiboldiana. Next base: position 52,390,218 of record CM055063.1, on the reverse strand, counting down.
ATATATATTTAAATTTTAAAAATCTCAGGAAAATTAGTTGCATGAATAAATGAGCGTGTACATTGGGTGTGTAAGTATATTTATTAAAACTCTCCGATAAATGTCTTAGACTAAAATATATATAAAAAATTTGTAAATATTTTTTTTTCTTTTGTTTTTCATTTGGTTTTTATCAATTTATATTTTGCTCATTTAAAACTTTAAAAATGCTTTTAGGAGCCACGGTGTTAATGGAGAATAGGGACGTCAATGATACGGATATTTAAAATTTTATTCGAACAGAATAGATTTATTCGATGTTAAATGGATGTGAATTCGGATATAGATATAAAAAATCAAAAATTAGACGAATTTAGATTCGGATATGAATTTTGATTGTATCCGAATCTCATTTGAATCCGAATTAATTTTATGTTATATAATATATGTGTATATAAATATTTAATACTATATTTAAATTTATATTTTAATTTGAAGTAATATGTTTTGAAATATTTTTAAAAGGAAAAGAGAAATAATTGTTTCGGGTTTGGATTTTCGGGTTCGGGTTTTAAATTTTTGGTTGGATTCGGATTTGAATATGAATTTTTAAAATTCGTCGGATTCGAATTCAGATTTTGAATATGTAGTCGGATTTGGGTTCGGATTTTTAAAAATTCGCTCCGAATCCGATCCGTTGACCTCCCTAAGGGAGAAGGTGAAATTGTCAAAAGATGGGTTGGTTCAACACAAAATATATATGTATATATGTATTCGTTCGGTTCAACGCAAAATATATTATAAAGTACCGATTTGATTCGATATAGATAAAAAGATGGGTTGGTTCAGTAAAAATAATTGAACTGGTTCGGTTCAACACAAAATTTATAATATGAAATATTAGTTCGGTTCAATATAAAATATATAATAAAATATCGATCGGTTCAACACAGATAAAGAGATGGACTAGTTCAGTGAGTTCGATTCAAAATAGGTAAAGAAATTAGATTTATGAAGTATCGGTTCAACATAAAATATATTATAAAGTATCGGTTCGCTTCAAAATAGATAAAGAGATGAGCTGGTTCAGTGAATTCTGTTCAACATAAAATATATATAATAAAGTACCGATTCGATAAAATATTAATTCAGTTCAATACAAATAAAGAGATAGACATGTTCAGTGGAATCGGTTCAAAACAAGTAAAGAAATTCGGTAAAAAATAAATAAACGAAAGAGTTCACGTGGTAGGAAAGTGAAACTTGGTATTAAAGATATATAACAAAGTATGCAGAAATATTTCAAAATATATTTTTTTAGTTTAAATTTTATAAATTTTTTTTTCAGAAAATAACGATATGAATAAATAAGCATCTACGTACATTGGGTGTATAAATACATGTGTAAATACATTTCGTACACCATCGGTGTATAATACTATTATAACTCTACGATAAATGGCTTATAATTAGAATCTAATCCATTGAAGGCATTCTAGGTTATTTAGAAAATCTGCGGAAAAATGATCGATAATGATTGATTTTGAAATGTTTAATTTTTTTTTCACAGTTGATTTTTGAGATTCTATGCAAATGGATTCGGATCCCTAGAGCTCCCGTTCCGATCCGTTCCGGACGGTAAGTGAGAACAAAAAATAAAAAAAAATATAATTCGTCCCGAATCTATATTCTGATCCGCCAAGTTAATGGAGCAAGATGTCAAGGACTAAACTTTTTGTGCGGATTTTTTTTTTTGCAAACTATCAAACTCCAAAGGGAAATCACTTCGTGAGGTTTTACTACATCCATCTAGAAGCTTCTTTTCGAATCTCAAGACATCATACGCGAAAGCCGAAGATAATGGACTTCTTCAAATTTCTAGGGTAATAAATATAGGACTCTTGGGAGCTCGTAGTCTCCACTTTTAGCTTATGTTTGTACGTCACTTGGTATCTTTTCATTAGGCATTTGGACGGCGAGTGGTCTATAAAAGATTGTGACCTCCACCCCCATAGAACAAGTAAGAAACAGTTGTATTTTTCTTCTTGTTCAAACTCTCTCTCTTGCATTTCAACTTTGGACGAATAGGTCTAAGTTCACAAGAGACGGTGTAGGCTTGCTCACTTCGCGAAGGAAGGCGAGCGCCGCGCGCACTTTTTAAGCAATTTTGCTTAAGTCCGTGACAAGGAGGTGAAAGATTACTTTCTTTCTTCGATCCATTCCGATCCGCCAAAAAAATCCACTCCTGCCCCTATTAGCCCCTAATGAAGCGGTAAATAGAAGTCAACAATAAAATTAAAATTAACCCGCACTGATCCGATAAAAAAAAAGAGCGGGAGGTGGGGACTCCTTCCGCTCCCGGATACACTCCGTTCGCATTCCTATTCTCAATACATTGGAAATATATATTTGAAATATATTTAAATAATTTAGATGATCTAAAAATTATACTTAAGGAAATAGATTTTAATATAAGACATGAATTATTGTATATTTACTATGGTGAACGTGTTACGGTGATGGGCCTCCAAATATTTTCTATATACTTGTTATGGTATATAGGAATCACCACAAAAATAGAATGAAAAAGAGAAGAGATAAAGAATCTGGTACGTTTTGGTGGAAGCAAACTAAACTTGTCTTTATTGAAAAAATAACTTCATGCCGACACGTCTTTCTTTGGCCTCACTAATTAATTAAGGCGACTCCGGCTTCATTTTCAATCATAATAGCCCGACCTATCTATTTATAGATTATTACACAAAATCCTATTCCAATTAGATATCCTAACTAATTAGATTTATCTTTATCAAAATTTAAACAACCAAATATCTTAGATAATCTAATTCTAACTAATTAGCATTATCTCTAACACTCCCCCATAATGCTAATGTTCTTCACACCGATCTTCTCTCGACAAAATATGAATTTTTCCAATGGTAGCGGCTTTGTAAAAATATCGGCCATCTGTTCTTCGGTAGAGCAGTGTATCAACTCGACTTGACCGTTAGCGATCTGTTCACGAATAAAATGATGTCGCAGTTCGATGTGTTTGGTTCGGCTGTGATGAACTGGATTTTTCACCATTGCGATAGTCGATTGATTATCGCAATAAATTACAGTTGGATCTTTTTGCTCGTACTTCAAATCTGTTAAGATTCGCCGCATCCAGATTGCTTGACATGTAGCAGTCGTAACCGCTATGTATTCGGCTTCAGAAGATGATAGAGCCGTCGACTGTTGTTTTTTGGAAGACCAACATATTGCTCCTGCACCAAAATTGAAGACGAACCCGCTTGTGCTTCGTCGATCATCTACCGAACCTGCCCAATCACTATCAGAACAACCAAAAAAATAAAAATCGTTAGCGTTAGTATACCACAGTCCGTGGTCTCTTGTTCCTTTCAAGTATCTCAATATCCTTTTCGCCGCTCCCCAATGAATTTTACTTGGACTTTGCATAAACCTCGATAATAAAGATGTCGCATATATAATATCCGGTCTACTGTTACCAATATAGAGTAAACTCCCAATCAGACTTCTGTACAAACTCGAATCAATTTTTTCTTCTCCATCATCCAATGATAGCTTCATATTCGTACTCATTGGATTTTGCACAGGATTGCAATTTTTCATATTAAACTTCTCAAGTAAATCATCAAGATATTTTTTCTGACAGATAAAAAATCCATTATCTTCTTGTTTTACCTCTAAACCCAAAAAATAACTCATGGGGCCAAGATCAGTCATCTCAAATTCAATCATCATATTTTTCTTAAACTCATTGATCAAATCTATACTGTTTCCAGTGTAAATCAAGTCATCAACATAAAGGCAAACAATCAAAATCTCCATACCTCGAGATTTGATATAAAGTGTGGGTTCACTTTCACTTCTAGAAAATTCGTTTTGAATAAAGTGCGAATCGATCCGACTATACCAGGCTCTTGGTGCCTGTTTTAATCCATATAACGCCTTTCGTAGTCTGTAGACTTTATCTTCTTGTCCTTTAATTTTGTAGCCCTGCGGCTGCTCAACAAAAACTTCTTCATCCAAAAATCAATTAAGAAAAGCTGATTTAACATCAAATTGAAAAACTTTTCATTTATTTTGTGCAGACAAAGCCAAAACAGTTCGGATAGTATCAAATCTAGCTACGGGTGCAAAGGTTTCATTAAAATCAATACCTGCTTGCTGTAAGTAACCTTTTGCAACTAAACGTGCTTTTAATTTCTGGATCGATCCATCTGGTTTATATTTTGTCTTGTATATCCATTTCAGCCCGATAACTTCTTTTTCTGTGGATGGTTCAACAAGCTCCCATGTATTATTTTTCTCTAGCGCTGTAATTTCTTCATTCATAGCTTTACACCAATCATCAGATTTTGCCGCTTCCTCGAAAGTTTGTGGTTCTCCACATTGTGTGTACATGCACTGCTCATATATTTCACTAAGCAATTTTACCTTTCTCGGTGTTGTCTCAGGCGAAGTTCCTGGAGAAATTCGTGGTGAAGCATGTGGTGTTGTTTCAGTACTTATAGTATTTTCACCATTGTTCTTATTTTCAATAGTAGTTTCATCTCCTAACATCAGAAGTGGATTATCCTTTACTTTTGCACTCCAATCCCAACCTTTTTGTTCATCAAATATAGCATCACGACTTATAATTAAGGAGTTAGTAACAGGATTATAAAATCGATAGGCTTTACTTCTTTCGCTATAGCCCACAAAAATACACTTGCTACTATTATTATCCAATTTTTGCCTATTTTGTGATGGAATATGAACAAAAGAAACCGATCCAAAAATTTTAAAATGCTTTACCTTCGGTTTCCAACCTGTCCATGCTTCATAAGGTGTAATATTATCCAGCGCCAAAGTTGGGCTTCTATTAAGAATGTATGCTGCAGTAGATACCGCTTCTGCCCAAAATTTATTTGGAAGTCCTTTCGCTTTCAACATACTTTTTGCCATCTCTACCAAACTTCGATTTTTGCGCTCAGCAACGCCATTCTGTTGAGGCGTGTAACTGGTAGTCAACTGCCTGCGAATACCATTTGATTCACAAAAATTTTCAAATTTATTAGAAATAAATTCTCCCCCTCGATCTGTACGGAGAGTCCTAATATAATAACCAGATTCGTTTTCGACCAAGTTTTTAAATTTTCGAAAAACATCAAAAGCATCGGATTTATTTTTAATAAAATAAATCCAAGTCATCCGACTGTAGTCATCCACGAAAACCACAAAATAATAATTGCTGCTGAGCGACGGTGTCTGCATCGGCCCACAAACATCAGCATGTATCAATTCTAGTGGTTCTTTGGCTCTCCAATTGCTGTTTCTTGGAAAAGAGTCTCTGTGATGCTTTCCTAACACACAACTTTCACATACAGAACCATTATTATGCACCAAAGGCAAACCATCAACCATATTCTTTTTATGTAATAAATCAAGCCCCTTAAAACTCAAGTGACCATATCTATAGTGCCATAACCAATCATCATCTAGCACTACTTTCATTGCAACATGAACAGGAAAAACTTTATTTTCTGTCATCGGAACTTCAAAAAATAAATCCCTTTTATATTTATCTTTATAAATAGTGCACCTAGAATCTTCAAAAATAAGCGAATAACCTTCTTTCAAAAATTGGCCCACACTAAAAAGATTGGAATTCAAACCAGGAACATATAAAACATTATTTATTTTTTGAATTCCTGAAATATTTGCCTCAATTGTACCTCTTCCATGCACGTCCTGAACATAGCCATCACCCATCGTCACTCGGCCTTTAACAGATTTATCCAAATTAATAAAGTTCTCTTCTTTTCCTGTCATGTGACTGCTACAACCACTATCGACATACCAAATACTGTTAGCAGCTTTTTCTGATGAACGACATGCAAAAAGTACATTATCGTTTTCATTATTTCCTTGAGCAAAATTAGCGTTTTGTTGTTTCAATCGACAAAATCGCTCGATATGGCCAAATTTCTTACAATAATAACATTGAATATTTTTATAATTATGGGGCTGATCATTACCTCTGTAGGTTCTCTGATTTTGATTACTTGATCCTTCACCGTTTCTGTTATTGTATCCCCCCGATCTACCGCCGCGACCTCTACCACGGCCACGACCACGACCACGACCTCTACCATGGTCTCCAGATGCTGAAGCTTGGCGATTAGAAGTATCTGCTTTATCTTTTTCATTGCCTTTCGATTCGCTTTGAAAAGCATGCTCAGAAAAATTTTCTGTTCTATCTTTTCGTTCCTCATGCGCTAAGAGAGAACCAAGAAGTTCGCTACAAGACAATTTAGATAAATCTTTTGCTTCTTCTATAGCAGAAACTACATCCCCGTATTTTTTCGTCAAACTTCTTAAAATTTTTTCAACTACTGTTTGATCAGAAATTTGTTCACCATAGGTACGCATCAAGATAACTAATTCCATAACTCTAGAATAAAAGGTATGAATATTTTCTTTTTCTTCCATAAATGAAGTCTCAAATTTTCTTTTTAAAGTTTGAATTTTAATTCTGAGTACCTTTTCGTTACCTTGGTATTCCTTTTGTAATATATCCCATGCTTCTTTCGATCGGGTAGCGCCGGCAATGTGGAAAAATATTGAGTCGTCAATAGATTGTTGAATAAAGAAAAGCGCCTTCGCATCTTTTTTCAGATTTTCTCCAGTTGCTTCCTTACATCCTTTTTCAACAAAATCCCATAGATCTTGGGATCGCAGCAACGTCCGCATCTTCACGCATCAAAAATCATAATTGTCTCCTTTGAATATTGGGAATCCTTGTGCAACTCCATTGGCACTGTTAAATGCCATTGGTATCTTCTTCTCTTGAAAACAAAGCTCCGATACCACTTGTTACGGTGATGGGCCTCCAAATATTTTCTATATACTTGTTATGGTATATAGGAATCACCACAAAAATAGAATGAAAAAGAGAAGAGATAAAGAATCTGGTACGTTTTGGTGGAAGCAAACTAAACTTGCCTTTATTGAAAAAATAACTTCATGCCCACACGTCTTTCTTTGGCCTCACTAATTAATTAAGGCGACTCCGGCTTCATTTTCAATCATAATAGCCCGACCTATCTATTTATAGATTATTACACAAAATCCTATTCCAATTAGATATCCTAACTAATTAGATTTATCTTTATCAAAATTTAAACAACCAAATATCTTAGATAATCTAATTCTAACTAATTAGCATTATCTCTAACAGAACGTAAGGTATCTATACAACCAATACGGGCAATAATTTCACATGAAAATTTTATCAAAAAAACTTTTATATTTATAGTTGCAAATTTGGGTGAGAAAATATTTAGCACACATAAAAGGAAGGAGATTCTAATCAAACGAATGAAAGCAAAAGGAAAACGGTGAAAAATGTGCAGTTAACAGAAATATTGTATTGCTTACGGGTGAAAGAGATTAGGATAAATTCCGATTGAATCCGATACCTGATTCTATAAAATGTAAATATAAATGTCAAAATTTAGTATTCGACGTATATTCGTATCCGAATTCGGATTTGAAAAAACTTAAAACAAAAAAAATGAATGTGAATAGCAATCCGACCGTATTCAACCGTTTTCACCCCTTAAAAGTAAGAGGGATGTTAATATATATTATACGAAAATAAAATATTTTTTTTATCGTGTTCTTCATTTATTTTATTATAAATTTCATGTTAAAATTATATTTATGTTTATTAAAATATTAAATTTTATTAGATAAAATATAGGTATATAAAGTTTGAACACTAGTTTTAGTTTATATTTTTATATACATATTAATATATATTTGTTGAAATGAATCGAAGCCGGACCGCTAACCGAGTCTGGTCACTGAGCGATTCTCTGTTTGACCCTCAAAGTTCGCCATGAATTCAAACGATCAGGTTGAGAAAGAATCGGATCAAGCGAATTCTCTTAACAATCAAACACCAAGTTAAGAACGAAGGAGAGCTGGCTTAAAGAACCGAGTCGTTTTGTATTACTTGGGAAAGAAACTGATTACAAGATTAGAACCACTACGAAAGTTTTGAAAGTGGCTAAACTACTAATAAAAACTCTTAACTAAGCTATTCAAGCTAGGAAAGCTCTGAAAATTACACTAGAAAGTTCTTAAACGCTGGAATTGAAGAAATTGAAAAACGGCGATCGCTTGCTTATGTGTGTGAAGGACTTCTTATTCCATAGAAAATTTGCCTATTTATACTAGTGTGGATTCCTTCTATGGTTAGTCGCCACTTCGCGTAGTGGTGAGTTGCTCCGGCACGTCCTGTATTTGCCACTACGTCCTTTATTTCGTGGAGCGCGCTCGAACTAGAAGCGTGTTAGCCACAAAATCTATTCCCCACGATCTCCGCCAAACTTGTAAATAAAGGTGGGGTTTGAGTATAGAAGGCTGGGAGACCTTCCCCCAACCTCAGGCCTCCTCTCTTACCCTCTCTCACTTTTTCTCTCATATTTTTCTCTCTCTAGAAAAATGAAGAACCCCAGCTTGAAGGGGAGTTATTTGGTGGCCGGTTTTGATCTCTTTCGAAGCTAATGAAACATAAGAGAATCGCTAGGAGAGCCCTTTGGGAGGAAGAAGAATCTTTCTCCACCTCATTTTAGCAAGAATCAAGAGGTGAGTTTTTACGGTTTTGAGATATTAGGGTTTTTGGGATTTTTGGCTTCCAAAAGGGTTTCTAGTGATTTCTTTTGGTTTCTAAATTTTGTTTTAGGAGTTTTTTCTTGGATTTGGTAAATCAAACATTCCTCTGTTCCACAAGAGATTACAAGGTAGGGGGATTTCACCGAAAATTGTGATTTCATCTTTTTTCCTTTGCTTTCTTGATTTAGAAGTATTGTTGTAAGAGTAGTTTGTGTAGAAACACATTGGCACTCTTGAGTAAAATTAGGGTTTAGCCCTAGATGACATAAAAGAGATGTGCAAGTTTTAGCCTTATTTTAAGATAATAAACCTAGTTGTAGGTTGTTGACATGGATTTGACTTAGGAGGAAACCTAGGTCAAGTAAGGTGGCATGTGTGGTATAAAACCTAAGAGATATCTAGGTTGTTCAAGTGACATTTAACTTAGGTAAAACTAAGGTGGAAATGTAGAGTTTATAACATAGAGTCAAGGAACTCTAAGATTAGAGCGTTGGTGTCCCTGGGGCATCTTGTAACCCTAGAGTAAGAACTTAGGGTTTAAAGAAGCAAGTTGAGTAAACAAATAACTCTAACCTAAATTGGTGTCCTCGGGACACCCAAGATATTCTACAGTAGATAACCTAGGGTAAAAGAAAAAAGTGAAGCTTCCGGAAGCGACAGATAAGTGCCAATGGAAGGGGCCGAGCATATTTCGACTCCCGGAAAAAGTATGTGTGTAAGACTCAGCTTCCCGAGTGAATGGGTGGAAGCATGTGAGTAAGACTCAGCTTCCCGAGTGAATGTGTGCCAAAGTGTGTTAAACTCATTCGAGGCAAGTAGGATAGTGTGCGAGCAAGACTCGGTTCTCAGTGGAAAAGACGACTCTAAAGAAGCTAAAGCAAACGCTGAGTAAAGAGGGAGCGCGAATAAGACGACTCTCTACGAAGCACAATTATAAAATCTAAATCAAATGTGATTAGAATGACCGAGTGCGATCAAGTTAGTTGTAACCCCCTAATAGCGGCGTAGTGGACAAGACATTATGTTAGTAGCCTAGTGTGGCATGGCATAGGGGCATTGTGGCATCAAGCATAGACTAGTAGTGTAGTGATTTTCATGTCAACATGCTAGTGTAGTTTTACAGCTTTCCATATATATATATATATATATATATATATATATATATATATATATATATATATATATATATCTTGCTACTAATGTTTCTATTGGACCAAGAGATGTAAAGTATGTTTTTCGGTGGATGAACCCGCTGGGAACTATTCATAGTTCTCACACCCTATTAGTTTCCACTCTTACAGGACCGGGTACAGCCGGTGAGGATCACGACAGGGGTAAGAGCCCAACAGTATAGTAGACCTAGCGGGTCTAGTGGTCCATTTACCATTTTGGTTATTCAAGTGAACATTTTATATTTAGGTGAGGAAATGAAAATTGTAACAAGTGGTTATATGTATCAAATGTTCATTCAACTATCTATTTCAGCTTTACACAATTGTATTTATGTTTAAAGTTGAATGTTTAAGTGTCACGCCCCGAGTTCAAAAAAACCAGCGTCTAAATTTTTTTTTTTTTTTTCTTTATCAGAGTTTCAAAACTAAGCCAGGGCATGACAGACCGCCACATATATAGGAGAGTCCCAATCCCCCTTTGGGATTGGGCCTTTTCTATATATGCACGGCTAAGCTTTACAACAACATCAGAGTAGTCTAAACTACGTATAACTAAAAGATATTACAACAACTAAAGCAATTAATTACAACTTGACAACTGATAATAAAAATAACGGCTGTCCAGGGTCGATTGCTAACACGGAATCTCACCAACACGTCCCGACATCCCAGCACCCGATCGACCTAAAAAAATAGTCACCCAAGGGTGTGAGATACACTGTAAATGTATCCCAGTGGGCACGACGAGCCGAGAAATAGCAGATCGTACCTACTAGCATACAATACGAGAGGATAGTAATAATTATTAGGCAAGGCAGTTATATGTATCACGGTGCTATAAAATCATGAATATAGTGTTGAGAACAACAGAGCACCGAACTATTATATATGTACTGAACAAGTACCGAGCAATCATTAGAGGATGATGATAAACATGCAACCAATGCATCAATGATAGTATAATAAAATACCCAATCTAATGCCACTATCGGTCTCACAGAACCTCAGGCTAAATACCACTTTCGGTCTCACAGAACCTCAGCCAAATGCCACTATTGGTCTCACAGAACCTCAGGCAATGCCACTATTGGTCTCACTGAACCTCAGGCTAAACATGCTATCATAACCCATGCACACCTGTGTGACCATAGGCTCACGGGTCGTTGTGACCCTCTACCGGCAAAGAACACCATGACGGTGGCCAAACCGTCGGTGTACGTAACTGAAAGCTGGCACAGTGGTGATCACAATGCTGATGCTGAAACTTACTGTCAAAACCAGGTAATTGGCAGAAAGCCAGAAAATCCTCACTGGGACACTGATACTGAGATAAATCATGTCATATGCTGAAACCGAATCTCTTGTACTAATCATATAATGAAGAACAGTATATAAAATCTATAACTGAGCTGGTGACCAAACAAGCATGGCATATGTCCAGAATAATGTTATAATAACTGGGAACAACTAAGATCAATCATGCAAGGCATCATATAATCAATTTGTAGATAAGGATCATATAGTAACATGAAACTGATCAATAAAATGGCAGGCTCAAAATGCATCTGGGCTACAAGAACAGGGGTCCAACCAATACTATACCCCAGAGGGCCGAAATGATAAAGCCCGGACCGAAGATAAACCCACCTGTCGTTTTGCAGGTGAACTTTCGACTCCAAAAAAAAGCTCGAAAACTGTGCCAACCTGAATCAAAAATGCTGATCAGGGAACAACTCAATCACACTAACCCTAGGCAGCACATACTGTCACAATTGCATTTAAACCCCTAGGGTTTCCAAAAATTACACTTTTATAGCTTTTTGAGCACTGTTTTCACTCGTTCTCTTAATCGGGATATTATTTTTACGAACCGTCACCACCAGTAGGTAACACTCGACTCGCTGAACACCGTGCTCACCTATTTGCAGCAGCACGGAACCCGAGAAAAACTTTGGGCCATAACTCTTTATTCTAACATAGCCTAAATGCATTTTTGTTTCTTCGGCTCATCAAAACCTAAATCCGACGCGAGCATCGCGTCCAGTGACCCCAAAATAGCCAGGAGCCCACTGTCGCAGCTTCGCAAACAGCCCAAAACAGACCCAAGGCCAACCTATCAACATAAAGCTTCAACTTGCTCCAACTTGCATTTAATTGTGCAAAACTTTAATCCAACTTGTTCATTCATCTCTGGACAACACAGGGACTCAGAGACTTGCCCAAAGTGCAGCCCAGCACTGCTGGATCAACCAGATCCAAAGCCTTTGTTTTCTAACATGTTCACAATGCTCCATTCACAATTCCACACATATCTGCTTTGATCTGAAGTGAGCATCAAGCTCAGGGGCTAAAATGAAACAACTTTCATATTATACTCGAAGTCCAATTCCACACAAAACTTCACTTAGGCATTAACACAAACACCTAGTGTGCACCATTACACAAAACACAAGAAAGCAATGCCCGAGCTCTTTCTCTGCAAGGACAGCATCTGGGACTTTCTAACTTGGAAGGAAATGCTCTATATAGCCCAAAGATCAATCCCAGCAAGTTTGGGACAACCTTGCACCCCAGGTTGGCCGCGGGCAAGGTGGAGAAGATGAAGCTTTAGCTTCGAAATTTGTGACAATTAACCTAAGGCTACTGGGACCCAGCCACTTGATCAAACAGTTGCCAAAACTCATTACCAACTTGACTGAACCCGTGCCCGGCGACAGGGCACGGCAGCGGCGGTGGTGGAGCAAGCTCGGATTTGAGCATCTTCACCACTAATGGTGGATTTTCACTGAGGCTGCAAAAGCTTCAAACAAAATCATGACTGGGATCCTTTTGATCGCAGGAAGCTTCCTGACCATCCCAACCCTGCCGGAGATGGCCGAAACGCCGGCGACTGCGTCTAGCTCACTTCTCGGGTCAACAATGGCCGCGCCACCCTCGGCTTGCATGGGAGCCATGCAATAGCATGGATGAAGCCTATTTGAACTCAGGAAGCTTCTCGGACTGGTGGCCGTCGGTGGAGTGGCCTGCCGGCGCCGGAGCAAAAAGCTCGGCCAAGAGCAAGAAAACCCGAATTTAGGGTTTCGATCTGCAATCACTTTACTTGATCAAACTTCACCAATTTTGGTGGAGATGATACCTAAGCCCTACAGAAAATTTCCATCATTTTATTTTTTCATTTTGGTCCACTGGTTGAGGAGAACGGCCACGGCGGAGCTATGCTAGGTTTCCGGCGAGAAGTTTTCTCCCGCCAGCAACCCACAGTGCATGGAGGCTTGGGGCTTGGCCGGCAGCATCTAAATGACCTAACTAAGCTACTGCTAAGGGTCTCGGGTTCACTCATCCAGTGGTTTGGAATTTCTTACCTCGCCGGAGTTGATGAAGAAGGAAGAAGCCGGTTTCTCTTCCCCTCCTTCGCGCGGCCTCGGCAAGCACCCAGAATGGTCCTCAGGTGCAGGGGAACACCACAGGGACCCAGAACCCAACTTGGATCAAGTTGCTCCAACCTTCTCTTCTTTCTCACTCTCTCAGATTTTCTCCTTTGGGTTAGCTTCCTTTGGGGAGCCTTCCTCCGGCCACCACAGCACCTGGACTTAAAGCAGAGGTTGCAGGGGGAAATGGGGAAGACCTTGGAACCCAACCATGGCCCCTCGGATTCCCCAAGAGACCCCAAACTACAAGGTGTCAATAAATGGGATTTAACTCCATTTTTGACCACCCCCACCATGGCTGCCTCCCCAGCTCCCCAGCACCCATTCGTGGGCTCCAAATGCTGGCAGGAGCCCAGCTCCAAGGCGCCAGTAGCATAGGCCCAAGAAACATTAGGTTTCTTGCAAAATAAATGATTCTTTCGGCACTTTTTGTGTATTTCGAGACAACCCGATCGTCGAATTGCGAAACGGATTTCGCCACGACGTTCGGCTCGTCGAGACCTATCAAATAGGGTATTTGCTTGCTTGATTCGGCGCTCGACTAAAATCTCGGGCCATAAAGTCCGACAAGTCGTAGTACAATGCACGCACTTCGATGCACCCGGATCGCCAAACGCGAATTCTGTCAGTGCCATTGCGCTCAGAACGTCGCAAATAGCTAGGATTGACTACTCATACCACTATGTCTGGGGTCCAGACGGCGAAACGGCTGACGATGGTCAAAAGGGTATTTGAAATAGGGGTTACTATTCACAACTTAAGTTGTGGGGCCCACTATTACTCTACTAATTTTCCATTTTTGCCATTTAGATAATCCAGAAACTATTTAAACTTTAAATATTTAGTTTCAAAAATCATGGATGCTACATTAAGTTTAACTGTAAGTTTTACTCTGATATGCATATTATTCTCATTGCGTTTATTGCCGTTGAGTTATCGACCGTTCCTTTCGGGTATGGAGAGGTCATGCCCGATTGACGGGTCTGTTAGCGTGCCCGAACTGACTAAATAGACGGTCTCGGGGCATGACATATGATCTACAAAACTTGGGTCCTAAATATACTTCTCTTAAAAGGCAAAATGCCTTCTTAGAGATAGAAGTAAATAACCAAAAATCTTCAACTTCATACCCTTCTTTAGTATTTGAAAGTGACACCTTAGGGAAAGACATTTTCTCACTTAAAAGAGAGCATAAGCAAGTCAATGAGACTTGTAGTAATCTCATTCTTGAAAACAGAAACCTAAGGAAAAAATTAAAGTTCAAAGTTTTAAGGAATTTACTTATTATAAAAAATAACTTGAAAAACTTTAAGTTGAGAATCAACAACTCAAAGTTAACTTAAATGAATTTATGAAAATACTTGAGAAATTTGTTGATGGAACCAAAAAATTAAATATGATTCTTGAAAGTCAAATAGTAAATTTCAAGAAGTTTGGTATAAGATATATTCCTAATTCAAACAACGTCCAATTAACAAAAAAAAAAAGGAAAGCTTTTGTTAGAAGCTCAAGTCAAAATCCAACTTTATATTGCTCTTATTGCAATACTAATGGATATCATATGACTTCTTGTAAATACAAGAAGAACCCTAAACTTAACAAAATTTGGATTGTGAAAGGTTCATCTAACTCCAAAGGATCCAAGCTCACTTGGGTACCAAAGTTAAAAATTTGATTTCTTTTTTGTAGGTGTGTCTCCAATCAAAAGGTGCAAATGACAAATGGCACTTGGATAGTGGATGCTTAAGACACATAACTTGGGATCAAACCAAATTCAAGTCAATTGAAAGAAAGGATGGAGAATTCGTCACCTTTGGAGACAACACTAGAGAAAAGATCATTAGAACTGGTACGATTGATGATGAAAAGGTTAATAATTCCAATGTTCCTTTAGTTGATGGTCTTAAGCATAACTAACAAAGTATTAGTTAATTATGTAATAAAGGCTATTTTGTAAAATTTGAAACATCTTATTATAGTGTTGTTGATCCCTCTACAAATGAGATTGCTTTCAAAACTTTGTAAAAGAAAACTTATTAAAGGCTTATTAAAATTAAACTATATCAAAAATGAGGTTTGTGATACTTGTGCTCAAGTAAAACAAGTTAAATTCTCTTTTATATCTAAAAATGTTGTTTCCACATCAAGGCAATTGAACTTAATACATATGGATCTTTTTGGACCAATTACGTCACTATTAATAGTATAGTAGCCTAGCTCTCTCTCTCTCTCTCTCTCTCTCTCTCTCCTCTCTCTCTCTCTATATATATATATATATATATATATATATATAGAGTCAGGCTGGAATACTATCGATAGTACCAAGCAATTGGTGCTATCAAGTTTCAGCCGTTGGATAAAATGATATGCGGTTGGGATTATAGTGGTCCACCAAAATTTTTACTATTCAACCAACCACCCACTAATTCTTAGGGGACTACTATCATCGTAACCGCACATTTCTTAATCCAATGGCTAAAAAATTGATAGCACCAATAATTTGATACTATCGATAGTATTCCAGTCTAATTTTATATATATATATATATATATATATATATATATATATATATATATATATATATATATATATATATATATATATATATATATATATAGTCTGGCTACTATGCAATCGATAGCACTAAGGACTTGGTGCTACCAAGTTTTCCGCAGTTAAATCTACTTCTTTGATCATTTTCTCCCTTTAAATCATACTATTTTTTCAACCATCTACTAAACCATATGGGTCCACTATAATCTCAACCGCACATTCTTTCATCCAAAATTAAAAACCTAATAGCAATATATATATATATATATATATATATATATATATATATATATATATATATATATATATATATATATATATATATATATATATATATATATATATATATATATATATATATATAGTAGGATTTGTGTGCTTTTAGAAACACAGAGCTCTCCGTGCCCCCAAATTATTTTTAATATTGGGACTTCCGAATGGACGATTGACTCCATTAGACTTGATCTACAATATTTGAAGTTTTTAAAAACTAAATTTTGCGATTTTTCGATATCATATACCCCGTGATCGAAAGAGCTCAAAATCAACGGCCGAAAATAAAAATCTTACAAAATATGATGATATGATACTAAAATTTTGGATCAAAAATATTGATTTTGTTCTATATAGTATAAAGAATTTTTTATCAAAATTTTACGTAATTTGAATATTTCTACACGTTAAACTTGCAAATGGCTTACCACAACCATTACAATTGTTGATTTTAGGCCACTTTGATCACAAGGCAAATAATATCGAAAATTCGCGAAATTTAATTTCTAGGCCTTTTAAATATTTTAAATCAAGTTTAACAGAATCGATCGTCCATTCAGAAGTTCCAATATCAAAAATAACTTGGAAGCACGGAAGCCTCCGTACTTTTAAAAGCACACAAACCTAACTATATATATATATATATATATATATATATATATATATATATATATATAGTAGAGCTTATATACTTTCAAAAGCACAAGTCAAACCATGCTTGTGAATTTTTTTACCGTAGGATTTGCATTGAGATTTGTGTAATTGTAAAGTCAATTAAAGAGAGAGAAAAATAAAGTGAAAAATATAAATCCCAATACAAATCCAATTATAAAAATTTCACAAGCATAAATTGTCTTATGCTTTTGAAAGCATAAAAACTCTACTCATATATATATATATATATATATATATATATATATATATATATATATATATATATATATATAGTCCGGTTACTATACTATCGATAGTACCAAGTATTTGGTACTATCAAGTTTTCTACCCTTAGATCAACCCCTTTAATTATTTTCATCCGTTAGATTTTACTATTTTCCCAATCACCATTAAGCCCAAGGAGCGGTATCGATAGTACCAAGTATTTGGTACTATCAAGTTTTCTACCCTTAGATCAACCCCTTTAATTATTTTCATCCGTTAGATTTTACTATTTTCCCAATCACCATTAAGCCCAAGGAGCCCACTTAATAGCACCAATAATTTGGTACTATTAATAGTTTTCCAGCCTAGTTATATATATATATATATATATATATATATATATATATATATATATATATATATATATATATATATATATATATATATATATATAAGAGTTCGGCTACTATGCTTGTAGAAGCACCAAGCACCAATTGTATTTGTACTTGTGAGTTTTTTATCCTTGGATGTAGCAATGTGCGGTTAGGATGATGGTGGGCCCCTTGGGTTTAGTGGATGGTTGGTGAAATAATATGATCTAAGAGATAGAATTAAGCAAATGATTAGATCTAACGGTAGAAAATTTACAAGCACCAATTGTTTGGTGCTTGTACAAGCACAGTAGCCGGACTATATATATATATATATATATATATATATATATATATATATATATATATATATATATATATATATATATATATATATATATATATATATAAATTAAGCTCCTATATTTTTAAAAGTACCAAGTCATTGGTGCTTGTAGGTTTTTAGTCCTTGGATGAAAAGATGTGTGGTTAAGATGATAGTGGGCTCTTGGATTAAGTGAGTGGTTGGTGGAATAGAATGATCTAAGGGATGAAATTGGTCAAAGGGGTAGATCTAACAGTAGAAAATTTATAAGCACCAATTACTTGGTGCTTGTACAAGCATAGTAGCTGGACTCTATACCAAACTATACTTGTGAATTTTTTACCATTGAATTTGTATTGAAATTTGTGCTATTGTAAAGTCAACTAAAGAGAGAGAAATAAAAGTACAATTGCACAAATCTCAATGCAAATTCAATGGTAAAACATTCACAAGCATATATATATATATATATATATATATATATATATATATATATATATATATATATATATATATATATATATATATATATATATAGTTCGGCTATTGTACTATCGATAGCACCAAACATTTGGTGCTATCAAGTTTTCTACCCTTAGATCAATCTTTTTAATTATTTTCTCCTATTAAATTTTACTATTTTTCCAACCACCTATTAAATCCAAAAGACCCACAATCATCTAAACTACACATCTTTTAATTTAAGGGTTAAAAATTTAATAACACCAATGACCTGGTGCTATTAATAGTATTTCAGCCTAACGCACGCACACACACACGTACTCTCTCTCTCTCTCTCTCTCTCTCTCTCTCTCTCCTCTATATATATATATATATATATATATATATATATATATATATATATATATATATATATATATATATATATATATATATTTTCTGGTACCAACTTCGTACATCATTTAATTAAAGTGTTTTTTTTTTTTTGAAAAAAATGTAGCAAACTAAGTGTTTCATTCAAGACGAATATGAACTAAGCAACATACATGAAATAACTGGGCCTCTCAAGACATCAAACAAAACACACTGTGGTGAAAAAAAAAAAAAATAAATTAAAGTGTTGAAATATTAAAAATACCGTTTTCTAATCGTTTAAGTTTTTGAAGTACAATAATTGTTTCATATAATTTCACATGGTATCAGAATAAAAAATGTTGAGTTCGAACTTCATCAGACTTCTAGCATAATTAATTGTTTCATATAATTTCACATGTATCAAAATAAAAAGTGTTGAGTTCGAACTTCATCATACTTCTAGCATAATTAATTTTTTCTATTTAATTCAAGTCTTTGGATTTATAAAAAATATCTACTCGACGAAAAATATTAAAATATTTAATATACAATTTTCTAGCCGTTTAAAATTTTAAAATATAATAAATATTTCATATAACTTCACACAAAGAATGTGGTCCATTTCGTCACTATCTATCGCATATGTTCACCTTGTTCACCTGTCATTAGTGTGATGCCTCAGGGGGTGTTTGATTCCCGGAAAAAAAAAAAAAAAAACTCATTTAAAAATTTGATCAAATCAATCGATTTGACAGGTTTAATTAATAGTGGTCCTGTTGCTAAAGTAATATGTTCAACCTTTGAACTTTGGATAGGCAAATTTTTTTTTATCGAATTATATTAAAATTTAATAATTTATAATTAACTTAGTTGATTTTATTTTTTATTAATATAAAATAATTTTATAACAAGTAAAATTAAAAAATTATTGTATTCACTTTATTGGATTAAAAAATCAGTATTTTATAATTAAAATAAAATTTTTTATATATATATATATATATATATATAATAAATTTAAAAATAATAATTAAATATTTATAATATCATATTAATATTTCTGGTTCAATAAGTGATGAACCACTATAATTGAACCGATGGCTATTCAACACAATTTTAAAACATTGGGATAAATATGAAAAATTATTTTTCAAAAGAAATTTTAAGAAATTTCTTTTTTCCTTAGTATTTATTTACTGTATAAAAAAATTTAAAAATAAAAAATACTGTTTTTATTATGAAATTTGATTCCTAAAAACAAACTATAGGGAAAAAAAAAAAGAAAAAAAAAAAACCAGAAATCTATGGTTTGGAATTTTTTCTGCAAAACCAACCACACATATGACTCGGATATAGATCGGATTTGGATTCAAATATTATTTAAATAATAATAATAATAATAATAATAATAATAATAATAAAAAATATATATATTAGTAATAATCCTATTAAAATTTTACACTTATGTTTAAATTTTTACATATCTACATTTTATTGAAGAAAATCCAAAATTAATAAATATAGATTTAATTTTAATATAAAACTTATAATAAAATAAAAAAATAAAAAAATATTTTATTTTTCACAATATATATATATATATATATATATATATATATATATATATATATATATATATATATATATATATATATATATATATATATATATATATATATATATATATATAATTAGGGTAGAATACTATCGATAGCACCAAGTCATTAGTGCTATCAAGTTTTTAGCCTTTTTTAGTCTTTGGATTAAAAAATGTATGGTTAAGATGATAGTGGTCCCCTGGGGTTTACTAGGTGATTGATTGAATAGTAAAAATCTTAGAAAACCACTATAATCCCAACCGCATATCTTTTCATCCAACGGCAGAAAACTTGATGCTTGGTGCTATCGATAGTATTCTATCTGGACTATATATATATATATATATATATATATATATATATATATATATATATATATATATATATATATATATATATATATATATATTATCGTACCCTTGTATATTAATATAGATGTAAATATATAATACTACTAAAAATTTCAAATATTTGTATGGGATTCAGTTTTTTCTGATATTCAAATTCTTTACCGTCCCTAAAAGTCTTTCCGTATCGGATCAAATTCAAATATTTTTAATTCGAATGCAAATATTGTCGGATGATATTCTATTCGTTTTTAGCATACCTAAGCTATCTATGATAATTATCACGATTCGAGGTCGAACTGCGATTCGGACTTGCTAACAGATTCGTCATTTATATCAAAATTTTTGCACAGGTAAAGCAGCTAACCTGCAAAGATAGTATTTACAACTATACAGATATCAAAGCTGAAAATAAAATAACTAACATAAAACTCACGTAGCTGTATATATGTAAAAGACACAAGTACAAAACCATCTCTCACAAAAAATAGTACAAGTAAAAGTACATTCCGGACTGTACAAACTACTAAATCCAACAGTTCAGAAAGAATATATCTAGCTCTCTCAGACTCAGGTAGGGATCTAACTCGCGACTCACATATATCGGTCAGATGAAGCAGCAGGTGTAGGAACTGAAATAGATGTCTCTGTAAAAAAAATACCAATAACGGGTATGAGAATTACAACAACAAAATAGTTCTCAATGGGTACCGTCTCCAAGACCAACAATCTGCCCACTAAATTTACTGGAGGCAAAAGTAATTAAAATGCTGAAAGTAGAAAGAGCTGAAATAAATCTACATGTATTATGCATCTAACTATCATGCTCGAAGAAATAACAAAGTGAAATAATAATATGCAACTACTCACTCTCGAGGTGCTCAAATCAACCCAATCTCACTGACTGCTACATCGGGTCCAGTCAAAACTACATTCAGCTACTATCACACATCCACAAAAAGAAGGGAATTACATAGGTCGTCCAACCGGACTGCATCGACATCACGCAAAAACTACAGGACTAGCTTCGGAACGGCGTTCGAGGGGTGCGACCTCACCGAAAAAAACGGTGCATCTCTGTCGAGGTCAAAAATGCTCCTGCAGGCTATAGTCCAATCTATAATGAATTAGATTGACAAACTCACAATACTCAATAAGCTCACAACATAGGTCAGAGAACCCTCAACAAGCCAGGATTACTGTATCCATGAATAGCTCAAGACACTAGAATCTCGATTAGCAAAGACTATAAAAATCTACTCGGTCCCCAAGTACGAGTGTAAATACAGACTATAGTACCCAGACCACTCAAACCCTCCACCCAGGCGAGAAGAAAAATGCACAAGCAGAAAACGATGAAAAAAATGCAACAATTTTTCTATGGGTCCAGATATAGGTGAAACAGCTGATAATAAACATTTTCTATGTCCACTAACCTCGAATATATGTCAAAAATATCAGGGATTCCAAATTATATTTTCATAATTTTTCAGGCAACTATCAGATTTTACCGGGTATACAAACAACTAAATCTAGCACGCTAGATATCTAAACAATAGACATAATAGGAAACTCGTAGAATTTGGAAGAAATCTAACCTACTTGGATCGCTATCCAAACTGTGCAAGAAGCCGAAGTGGTGCGGTACAACCCATTGTCAAGGTGTTGCCGGAAAAAGCCTCAACACCTACACACACGCAACCACTCTTTACCTCTTGCTAGGACAACCACAAAACTTAAACAATCTCCAAGAGAAACTCCAGCCTGAGTCCAAACCTCCAGATCAAGTACACAGCAACACAAGGCTCCAAACACAACATGTTCAGCCACAAAACTTAAACAATCTCCAAGAGAAACTCCAGCCTGAGTCCAAACCTCCAGATCAAGTACATAGAAACACAAGGCTCCAAACACAACACGTTCAGCTCAATTCTCCTACATCACAAAAACAGCAAGTATCAAAGCCTCCTCTCTGATTACAGAGTTTCCAGCACAAGAATCATACATCCAATCAACAAGAAAAGTAGATTACATCAATAAAATCTATCTCTCATCCTTCAGCAAGCAAGAACAAGCTCAGGAAAAATCTGAGAAATTCCAAAAACTTGAAAAATCTGATACATACCTCAATCCACAGTTGAGAAGATCCAACGTTGCAAATTTCTCTTCGAGGAAACTCGTCTCCATGCTGTCAACCAACTCCAGGGCTTCAGCATGATGAAAAATCACTGATTAACTGAGTTGGAACTTCACAGTAGCAAGCTAGTGCTGCTCCCCTGCTCTATCTCTCTCTTTGCTCTACTGCCTGAAGGAAGAAAGAAGGAAGAAGTGGAGAAAACACATGCGAAAGTGCCCTAGACACTCTCTAGATGTAGGAAATATACACATGTGCCAAACAACTTATTCAGTTCATCCATCAAGTATATTAAGCCGCGAAACAATCCATAATACTAACATATCCACGCAGAAAAATTCAAGTTTCGGGCGCTCTCAACCCCACTCTAGGCGTCCTAAACATCGTAACTACAGTAGTAACGGGCGCTCCCCCGCTGCCCGCTCTGCTACAGCACTGCGTCTAAATCCTCGAAATAGTATACTATCCTCACGCTGCTCCGCAGGCGTCCGCTCCCTGCGTCCGGTGCTACAGTGCAGCACCCGAAATCAACTGTCTCTGTAAACAGCACAGTCATGCACAAATCTTGAGGAAATCCCAACCACACAATGTCCGGATTGCTACAGTAACTTTCGGGCGTCCCTAAATAGGATCCGCGAATACTTTCGGGCATTCGGAAAAGCTCTAAGGTGCCTGAAACTTCTGGAACTCCAGTTTCTTGCCATTTGCGACTCAGAGTCCGTTTTCACATTTTTTTCGCACTAAACAGCACTCGCTCGATCCGAGCATCTCCAGATGCATCGGTCAACTCAAAGGACTCTACAATAATCCTTATGAAAACAACCTAGATTGAGTTGTTTTATATTCTGATGTGTCAATATTTAGTCAATTAAATTATATTATAGGGCTTAATTATAATAATTCTAAAAATTTGAGTAAAAAATTATAATAAATTAAAATTTGATTATCAAAGTGTTATCCGCCTTATAGTTTGAGGACAAAATTGTCGGATCATTGGTGCTAACAATTAATTTCAAAAACTTAAGTTATTAGAATTACACAACTAATTTACTTAAAGTGTATTGGTGCAACAGCACCTACGGATCTTGATTGTCATCCAATCCAACTTACCTCACACAACTTCAAATATGACTCAGTCTAACTCGGCCTCCCGCCATTTCGAACGTGACTCAATCCAAGAATAAGATGCTAATCCATTTAAGCCAACAAAAATGTATAGTTTATGCTTATTTAGATATTCTAAATTATATCTAAAAATATTGATAGTTTCAAAAAAAAGAAAAAAAAAGGCCATTTTCTCTGATCTCTCTTTTTATAAGGGTTTTTTTTTGAAAATTACCATTTCAAAATTTTTATTTTTCAAAATGATTCTATAAAATTTCAAATTGCAAAAATGATTCTATGGTGTTACGCGTGCGCCACGTTTGGAGTGCGGTGAATGATTCACCGTGTTCAAACAATTGTATTCAATTTTTTTATTTAATATGGAAAACCATTTCCCGAGTTTTAGATTGTTAAGATTTTAAATTTTATTAGTAAATTGTTAGAATTCTTTAGATTGTTAGAATTAGATAATATTTGATTGTTAGAATTTTATTGGTAGGTTGTTGGAATTTTTTTAGATTGTATTAATTTTTTAATTATATATTATTAGAATTATATATGATAAAAAAAATATGATACAATCTAAACAATTTCAGCAACCTACCGATAAAATTTTAACAATCAAATATTATTCAATTCTAACTATCCAAAAAATTTTAACAATCTATTAATAAAATTCAAAATTCAATACGGTGAATTATTTATCGTAATTAACTTAACACCTCATCATGTCCGCATGGCTCTTGGGTGACGCACACGTGACACTCATAAGAAGGTCATTTTTATAATTTGAAATTTGATAGAGCGATTCTAAAAAATAAATTTTTTTAGGGGCTAAAAAAAAAAAAAAAAAAAAAAAAAAAACCTCGTCCTTCTATATTTTCTCTACGAGTCAATTCAAGGACCCTTTTTTTCATTTTTTATTTTTTATTTTTTATTTTTTAACTAATTACCAATCACAAAACAGGGTTAACACCAAAACCCCCTCCTCTCCTCTCCTCTCTTCTTCTTCCTCTTCCTTCTCCGCCGCCCAACAAAACCGGCGAAAATGGACCGGACCGGCCCGGTTCCGGCGGCGAGATCGGCGGACCGGACCGGACCGGGTTCGGGCCCGGCGAAGTCGGTGGACCGGCACGTGGACGTGCACGTGCTATTCTGCCACTACAACGCCCTCTTCTTCCACGACTCCCTCGGCGCCTGCGCCGTCTCCTGGTCCTCCTCCCCTTTGCCCAGGTCCCCCCTTTTCTCCTCCCCCTAGGGTTTCTAGCTTCCATCGGAATCGTCAGGGTTTCTACGATCATTCTTTGGTTCAATTCCGCATCGTTGGCGCGTGGATTTCGCCGTGCATTGTGCCCATTTTGTGTTCTTCTTTTTTAAAACCGAAAATTGGGTTTTTGATGGTGTCTTATGCTTACTTTCCTGTCAAAGTTTGCATTTTTGAGTTGCAATTAGTTGCAGCGGATGAGCTACTTAGAGTTGGCATGTTTCTAGGGTTTCTAGGGTCTTGTGGATTTTGCCAATTTAAATTTTTTTTTTTCTTTTTTGGTTATTTGGAGGAAATTTGGGTTTTTTTACGGTGCTTTATACTCAATTTAGTGTCAAAGTTTGCATTTTTGAGTTTCAATTATTTGCAGTGCATGTGCTACTTAGATTTGGCACATTTGATACAAATAAGCTTGAAGTTTGGGTTTTTGATGTTGGTTTTTGCCTGATTTGTAGGTCAATATTTTCATTTTTGAGTAATGATTAGTTGCATTGCATGAGCTACTTAGATTTGGCATGTTTGATGCTGAGATGTTCCAATTTAGTGTTTTTTGTCTTTTTTTTTTTCAAATATTGTTATCTTCTTTGTTTACTCGAATCTCGCTTTGTTGATTTAATTAGTTACATTTTAACAGTGTCGAGCTCTCGCTAACAATTTGGTCAGTTTAGGCAAATTTTGCGCCCAATAAGTGCTTGTCAGGTGATTACATAAAACAAACACAAACTGATAGTAAAAAGTTAGCTAAAGTCATTCGTAGGTTGAAGGGTACTAGGCAAGATGAATTTTGTCGAACAATTGAACGACAATTTTACACCAAAGTAAGTAAAAATCTGAAATTCTTATGGAATTTATTTGAGAGCACTTGATTTAGGTGGATGAATCAATGGTTCTGGTGTGGATAGCAGTCTATGAATGCAGTGAATCTCGAAACAAAACCCAGGTAGGTGGAGGTGCTTTTAATATTGCAGTCGTCGTAGATTTAATTTTGAACGCGCTAAATGAAATTTGCTTGGTGATATGCCCAATGCACCTCTTGGAGTATGATGAGAGATTATTCCCCTTGAAACAAAAAGGATCAAATGCTACCGTGCCTCACATTAGATTTACGTATCGTATTAAGGATAACCTACATTTTAGGATATAATTCTGTTACGCTTCTTGATGTAAATAATAAGAGTGGTGCCATATATGCTGAAGCCGCTTGATTTACCTGCCGTTGGATACGAAGTAAATGGCACTACTAATTTAAACAATCATACTAAATAACCCGAACTATGTTTACTGAGAGAGACCACAACTTTCTCTCAATCCAGTAGTTTTCTTCTTCTATTTGACTGCCCTGCAAGATGAATCTAAGGTACGAGTTTTATTTCCTGAACTCGGGAAGAGTGAAATGACACTAAAAATTTAGAATACTAGAGGTATACAAATATATCCAACATGAAAATCAATTTTAAGCTATGATATTGAACTAGTAGACTTTATATTCGTGCTGTATAAAGAAATCTTGTGATGAACTTCTGATCTTTTGTTTTCTTGATGCAGCGGCGCAAGTACTTGTCACTATTATCCAGGAGGCGGCTGTGAGATAGTCCTCTCTAAGCCTTTGTTAGGAAATCGGCCTACTGCCGATCTCAAGAATACTTTGCTGCATGAGATGATTCATGCATATATGTGTTTTCATTATGATATAAAGGACCATAGGTACTTGGTCAATCAGTGAGCTTAATTAAATATGCGTGCTGATATAAACTACTGATGCCTTTCTATCATTATCCTTAAATTGAACTGTTATTAAGCAGTGACCATGGTCCAAGTTTCAAGGCCATGATGAACTCAATCAACTCCAGCTCAGTAGCAGACCCTCAGGTAAAACGAGAAAATATGAGTAAAGAGGAGAGATTTTTTTGATTGGGGAAAATGCATCAAACCTGCCTATACTTTCGTGCTTTTCCGATGGCCCCCCCAAGCTTTCAAAATTTTGAAGAATAGTGTATGTGAATAATCTGCATTCCACCACAACCCCCCTGATTCTGTCACTTTTCTCTGACAGCCTTAGCATGTGGTTGCCACTTGGCCTGGAAGAGTTGAAGTTGTACTCTTCCTTTGAATCACTTCAAGAGTTTAGGGCCAACTGTCTTTTATGTCGATGGTGGCTGTTAAGAAGATCTGACGGAGTAAGGGGTAGATGGTTAATCTAAACTCTCAGATTGTTCACATTTTGTTTTATTAATGTTTTGAATGAAAATCTGGGATAGAACATTATTTTCCATGCCAGGAAAGGGGGCATGCATTTGTCTCCTTTTCCTTGGTGACTTGTAATTGATACTTTACTTTTATTCAGAGACCAGTTGGTGGCTACAACATCACCATCTATCATGACCTCCACAAGGAAGTTGAGAGCTACAGAGTAAGCCTCTGGACCGAAAACAAGTCTTATTTTACGTGTGAGAGTCTAAGCTTTCATTGGTTGAGAGTTCCAAGTTAGAAATAAAGCCCATCATGTGAATAAGGGATTTATATACTAATCAAGTAGTTACTTTAAATCGATTGTTTATCATTTTTTGACAGTGTGAAAAGTGCGGAGATTTGGTCAAGACAACTATTAGTAGGGAACCTTCGGTTAGTGACTGCCCTAGAAACATGGGCCCTGATGGATTTTGCGATGATTCATCTTGCCACGAGTGTAGGTATGGTAATTGCTATTGCTAGTTCTACTTTCTTTTGGATATGTTTTTAGGTTGGTTATTAATTCTAAAATAGATATGTAAAAGTTACAGAAGGCTAAACCTGCTGGAGTTGGTCGTTAGTACCTACTTGTGCGTGTAGCGAGTAGGCCCTATATTTAGCTGATCCTGGTATATACATGCTGTATGGAAACCTACGGCTGTACAAGTGTGTAGCTGTGGTTTGCCTACCATTTGGTCTGGCTTCTGGAGTAGCTTTATTTCAACAAGTAAAAAGTTTCGGAAAGAAGAGGCAGAGATTAGGTGCTTGACTAACAAAACACGCTGTGTGGTGGGAAACTAAAATGTGCGCCCTAAAAGCTGAAGCTCCAACTTGAAATGCTGCTGCTGCAGCGAGCATGTCCTATACTAAAAAATTATCAAGCAACTTTTTCCATCTTTTCGCTTTTTGATGGTCTATGTGAATGGCATTTCGCATACCTTTTTTTTTTTTTTTTTTCACGGTATTTCACGTTTTCTTGCTGCTTTTCTTTCATTTGCAGACACAAAAAGTTATGCTCTGGTTGTTACGTTAAGGCACAGAAACTGGCAGGATGTGAAGAGAAGAGAACATGTTCAAAAGGTGAATAGATCTATTTGCCGAGCTTTTATCCCAATTTCTTTAGTCTTTGTTAGGAGTTGTCTCTAGGACACAGGGAATACAACTGGAGCAATGTTCTTGATTCATTACTAACATAATCAATGTAGTGTGCTCATGCTTTAATATTTTCCTTCATTTTAGTCTTTCTTATTATGTTTTTGAATACTGAGGGATAGGAAATGAAGTTTTGGACCTTGTGGATGAATTTGATAAGAATAATTTTTTGCGTCCCTTGGTTATCCTGCTAACCCAGGATAAATGACAGCAAAGTCGATCTAATTTTTTCTCGTTTTATAGCATCATAATAAGTTATAAGGATAACTGTTTGAAAAGGTAAATTCTGGCGTATTGATGATGAAGTGTGGGAGCACGCAATTCCATTGGTTCTTTTTTGTTTTCTTAAACACAAATTCTATGCAATGGAGAGTGAGGGTGGATAGTGGAGTTGGCGTAGTCTCTGCATGTAGCGGTTTGTTTGGAGACAAGAAACACAAATTTAGAAGTAACATTTTTTTGGCTTCTTTTTTTATTATGATTTCGTAACATGCCTTTTGTTATCCTGACGGATTGCGTTGGAAGCCAGCCAGAGATGACAAGAGTAAGGAAGTCCATCCACCAGTTCATCAAGACATGTAGAATTTTCATTTGCCAAAAACAAAAACAAAAACAAAAACAAAATCGGCCTTAACCTCCTATTCTCCCAGCCCAAAAAGTGCTGTGAATTGCCAAATTTATTTTTTTAATGAAATTGGAAGATCTGGACTTATTAAAGTATTCTTTCAGAAAATAGGTTTACTAACAATTTCTTTATATGCTGCAGGTGATCAGCTTCACGAGGACAAACCTGAAGAACTATTTATTCAAAAATCATCCAAAGCTGGAGGATCAAATGATAGAATTGACGCGAAGAAAACTACGTCGACGAGTTCCTTACAATCTTCAGGTGATGGGCTCGGAAGCTCAGGCAATAATAATGATAATAATAATAATAACAATAATTTTGTTAAAGACAATTCTCAGAAAAAGTTTAAAGAGTCAAACAAGGCCAGCGAATCGAAAGGTCAGTCTCAAGAGATCTCCAAACGAACAAGAACTTCATCGAAGAAGAATAGCGACTATACCGTCGTGAAGAGGAGGAAGCTAAGTAAGTCCAAGAGCGACTATGCGGTTATAATCCAATGGTTAAATGTGTTTGCCTACGAAGACGACGAAGAAGATGAGGAGCCTTTAGTGAATAAGCGAACAGAAAGGAGAAGAAAGCAAAAAATGCTGATTTCTCTCAAGAATATAGTAGATAATAACACTTTGGAGGTTGAAGATAATGCGTCGCCTTCCCATAAGGATGCGTCAAGAGATGAGAAATGCGAAAATGATTGTAAACCGACAGTTGGTGATCTTCTCGCGGGTAATGAAGAAGTGCCTTTAAATTGTAATGCAGCGCAAGAACAAATGCCCACCAATAGTCAAGGGAATGATACCAAGAATCAAGGTGAAGGTGAATGCTCGTCGCCGATAAAGTCACCGGTTAGAGGCGAGATCGTGGATATCTCTGACGGCTGAGCATACGGTTTCTCGCGTTTTTGCTTTGTTTAGAGGCAGCTTTTGTACTATTGTAATATTATTAGTTTAGTATCAAGTTTCACCATAGTATTGCTGTCTCATTTCTCTTTTTATTCTTCTTAGTTTCATTTTCCTCCTCTTTTCGGGTATTTGCACAGGGCCCTGGCATGACCACATTATGTTAAACTGATGAGTTTAATCTTAATGTTGATGTGTATTAGTAGTTGGAAATATCCGTCTCCGTTGTTGACGCATTCATGCGATAGTTCGATCGATATGTCTCTACTCTGAATCTTTTCTCTTCTAATGAAAAGATTAAGTTTCCTTGCCCAGATGAAAATCATGAATCTTTTCTCTTTCCCCTTTTACCTTATCTTGCTATAGTTGTGTTCCAATGTTTGGGTATGTTCTTTAAACATCACTCTATAAATTTTGCAAAGTTCTTAAGATGGTTTTTGTAGTCTTTGAATTTTTTTGGTTCTTTTGTACATTTATATTTGTACATTTATGTATTATATTTAATTTTAGGCATTGTACTCACTCAGCTAGAACTCGGAGCCTTCAAAAATTGTTCTTAACGTGGTCCCGTTTCATTTACAATTAAAAATAATTTTGTTGTTGTGTTGAAAGTAATGTTCACATTTACAAAAAGGTATTGGGTATTGAAAAACAACAGAGTATTGCTAAATTTGTTGTAAAAGTAGATAAAGTTTAAACAATATATATATATATATATATATATATATATATATATATATATATATATATATATATATATATATATATATATATATATATATATATAAGGGGCAATTTTCTACATATCCCTAAAAATTTTCCTGTTTTCATATTTACCCCTCTTAGAAGGCTAATATTAAAACTACCCTTCTTACGTTCCAACTTCTTTCCAAAATACCCCTGAAGTTTGGAACTGCCGTTATCTGTGTGTAATTATTATTTTGCCCTTTCAAATATATCCTAAATCCTAAAACCCTAAACCCTAAAACCCTAAACCCTAAACTCTAAAACCCTAAACCCTAAACCCTAAAATCCTAAAAAACCCTAAACCCTAAACCCTAAAACCCTAACCCTAAACCCTAAAACCCTAAAAAACCCTAAACCCTAAACCCTAAAACCCTACACCCTAAACCCTAGAACCCTAAAAAATTCTAAACCCTAAACCCTAAAACCCTAAACCCTAAACCCGGGCAAAATAGGTATATCTGATAGTTTTCAACTCCGATTATTATTTAACTCTAGTTTAACCCTAGTTAACTTAACAAAGGGAAACGGTAGGGGTATTTTTAATAACGGTGGAACATATGAAGGGTATATTGGAAAGAAAAAAATAAGAGGGGTAAATCAGATATTTCTTTATATTTCAGGGGTACACTGGCAATTATCACTATATATATATATATATATATATATATATATATATATATATATATATATATATATATATATATATATATATATATATATATATATATATATATATATAATTAGACTAGAATCCTATCGATAGCACCAAATTATTGATACTACCAAATTTTTAGTCTTTGAATTAAGAAATGTACGGTTAGGATGATAATAGTCCCCTAAGGTTTAGTGGCTAATTATTTGAATAGTAAAAATTTTAGTAGACCGCTATACTTTACATATTTTCATCCAAAGGCTAAAAATTTGATAGCATCAATTGCTTAGTGCTATCGTAGTATTCCAGCCGGGCTCTCTCTCTCTCTATATATAATTTATCTGAATTATAAATTATTTTGAATCAGCTACTTAATTTTTTAAAAATTTGATTTTACTAATTAATTTTTTAATTTATTTGATTATAGTTGATCAATGCTATTTTGATTTTAAAATTTAAACTAATTTTGATTCAAGTAAAATAAATTGAAAAATTTAATAGTAAAATTAAAATTTTAAAAATTGAATAGTCGACTTAAAATAATACATAGTTTAAATAAGTTTTACATGGTTCGAATAAGGAGCTCTTCAATGATAATTCGTTAAGACAATTTGTTGGATCATATGATTTACTTCGTATCTGAATCTAAAAAATATATCTTTTAATCTAAATTTTTTTGCTCAAATTTCAGTACATTATCAAATGCAAATTTTAAAAAATCTCAACAAAATTGAAGGAAGAGAGCACCTCTATAAATGGAGCGAAATCATCTCCACCAAAATTTGGTTCGGATCCTCCATTTAGCTGAAAAAACCCGACCCATTACCACACCCAAGTATCTCTCCTTTATCCACTTCATCTTCCTCCTCCCCCACCATTACCCACCCCGACTCTCTCTCTCGCCATGAACGCGCTCCTTTCCCTCTCCTCCTCCCCTTCTCCCTCTCCTCTCCTCCTACGCCTCTCTCCTTCTCCCTTCAAGGTCTCTGTCTCTCTCTCTCTCTCTATCTCTCTCGCTAGGCTCCATTGCTAACCCCTCATCTCTCTCTCTCCTCTCGCAGGGCAACGTACGAACCCTGTCCCCACTCTTCCTTCGGAGGCAATCCAAGGCACCCTCCATCTTCTGCTGCAGAGCCTCCGCCGCGGATTCCGCTGCGGCGGCGTCGGCGGGGGCGGATTCGGAGCGATTTCGATTGAACAACTTGGGGCCGCAGCCGGGGTCGCGGCGGAAGGGGAAGAGGAAGGGGCGGGGCATCGCGGCGGGGCAGGGCAACAGCTGCGGCTTCGGCATGCGCGGCCAGAAGTCGCGCTCCGGCCCTGGCGTCCGCAAGGGCTTCGAGGGCGGCCAGATGCCGCTCTACCGCCGCATCCCCAAGCTCCGCGGCATCGCCGGCGGTAACCACCCCCCTTTTAAACCCCTACTTGTTGCTTTACTCTCTCCTCATTACTGCTCATAAATTGCTTCAATTCTTGCTGCAATTCTAGTGTTTTGTCATGTCTAATGGAAACCTCAAAAGAAAACCTTTTGATTAAGCTGTAACAAAGTCCCCAATTTTAACTAATTGGAAATAATTAAGGAATGTTTGGTTGGAAGGATTTGAGGTTTGGAATGAAAATACCCAATTGTCCCATATTGGATGGAAATAGAGTTGTGGTTGAGTATATAAGAGACATGGACACTAGTAATAATAACTAGGCTTAAGCATTTTGAGATGTGGTTTGAGCCCAACGAGTTATTATTGCTGGTGGGTCAGGTCGTTACATTTGGTATCAATCACCAGTCGGAAGTGTGTGATGAGTCTCGGCTGAGTCTGGGTCTAGATGATAGGCTAGAGAGTTGTAATTGAGTATATAAGAGAGGTCGTTACATTTGGTATCAATCACCAGCTGGAAGTGTGTGATGAGTCTCGGCTGAGTCTGGGTCTAGATGATAGGCTAGAGAGTTGTAATTGAGTCAGCCGGAAGTGTGTGATGAGCCTCGGCTGAGTTTGGATCTAGATGATAGGCTAGAGAGTTGTAATTGAGTATATAAGAGATGTGAACGCTAGTAATAATAATTGGATTTAAATATTTTGGGTTGTGGTTTGAGCCCAATAAGTTATTATTGTTAGTAAGCCCAGAATGAGTCATTCCCATTGTTGATGTTTGGTTTGTGGGATTAGCATTTCGATTCTCGGTCCGGAGAAAATCAAATCCCTTCAAAATAACTCCCAACGTAGAGGTGGAAGTCAATTTTGATTCCGCGAGGATTGAAGAAAAAACTTTTTTTTTTTCAATAATAATTATTTTAAATCAAATTTACATATAAAGTTTTTGATTAAATTATAATTTTAAATTTAAATTTAACATATAAATTTAAATTTTATTAACTTTTAAATTTTAATTTTAATATAAGTTTGATATTTGAATTTAGACATAAAATTACATGTTGTGTAGTAATCGTGAATTTTGAAAAGGTTTAAATAAATTCTGGATTTATAAATAGCAGAAAATAAGTAAATTAAACCCCAAAAATATTGCTTTTTGATCGGGGTCTAATCTCGAAAATCCGAGTTCACCATTGCGACCGTCTCGTCGAAACATGAAAAATTCATATTCACTTGTCGACGATCCAACGGTCGGATCTTCCAGAAAACAGCAAAGAAACCGCGGGCCCCGCAACTTAAGTGTGAATAGTAAACCCTGGTTTTCGGTCCCCTCTCGTTCGACCGAGGGCCAATTCACTGTCTGCAAATTTAAGTCTAGCAGTATGAGTAGTCGATCCTAGCTATTTTCGACGTTCTGAGCGCAATGGCACTGACGGTTTTCGCGTTTGGCGATCCGGGTGCATCGAAGTGCGTGCGTCGGATTGCGACATACAGAACAAGATGGCCCAAGAATTCATTTGAGCACCAAATCAAGCAAATGAATAGCCTGTTTTGAAGGTCTCGACGAGCCGGACGTCGTGGCTAAGTCCATTTCGCAAATCGTCTAGCGGATTTTCTCGAAATGCGTGAAATGCACCAAAAAGGGGGTATTTTTGAGAAAACTATAATATTTTATGTGTCAAATTGTTAGGGACTAAAACATCAAGGTGTTGGGTGCATTTTGCACCTATTGTGAAGAGCTCGGAGACTAGGGTTGTGTGTGAACCGGGTTTGAGAAGAATCATGCATTGAGTGTGAAGTTGCCTCTTGGTCTACCTTGGGCCAGAGCCCGAGGGGTCAGTGAGGAATACAAGGCATTAACCTTGTCTCTGTTATTCTCACTTGGTGCCTGGTGCTTTGGGTTGGCCGAGGATCAAGAACCCAAGAGAAATAACCGAGAGAGAGAGTGAGAGAAGGAAGATGGAATCAACTTCTTCCAAGTTTTGATCTGGAGATCCAGTGGAGTTCCTCTGTACCAGTGGAGTGTTCCTGGAGCTTGCCGTGGTTGCGCAAGGAAGAAGAAGAGAAACCGGCTTCTTCCCTCCTTCACCAACTCCGGCCAAGGTAAGACACTCAAACCACTAGTTGTTTTAGCCCGAGACCCCTAGCAGTAGATTTGTTAGGTCCCTGTGATTCTCCCTGCACAAGCCCGAGCCCCCATGCACACTGGTTGGCCGGCGGGGCCACACGCTCGCCGGAAACCTAGCCGAGCTCCGCCGCGGTTTTTCTCGGCAACCAGTGGACCAAATCGGGAACCAAAATCATGGGCTTGGACTGTAGGAGATGGGGATCAACTCCACCAAATTTGGTGGAGTTTGATCAAGCCAATCGGTTGCAGAACCAAACCCTAGTTTTTGGAAATTTGCACTTCGGCCGAGCTTGCTGCTCCGGCGCCGGCGCGCCTCCCCGCCGCCGGCCACTTGCCCAGAAGTGTTCCTGGGAGTGAGAGGAGTGCACCCATGCACTTGCATGGAATCCATGCAGCACCAAAGAGGCGCGGCCATGGATGACCCGAGATTGGACCGAATCATGGTCGCCGGCGTTCCGGCCAACTCCGGCTGGGGAGAGTTGGTCGGGAAGCTTTGTATGGACCAGAGGAACAATTCCATACATGTTGGAGGGCTTCAAAATGCTTCTATCAAAATCCACCATTAATGGGTAATGAAGCTCCAAACCGAGTTGGCTCCGCGCCGCCGCCGCCGTGCCCTGTTGCCGGGCACAGGCACAGGAAGACTCACAGAGAGTTTTAGCATCCAATTGGTCAAGGCATTTGGTTCCAGATGCCCTGGGTTGCTGGTCACGAATTTCAAAGAAAATGGGTTCATCTTCTTCCTCGAGCCCGTGGCCAACCTGGGTTTTTGGCTTGCTCCAAGTTGCTGGAAAAGTTCCTGCAACCTGGAGGAACTTGTCCCTCCAAGTTTTATAAGGTCTGGTGCTGTGGTTGCAGAGAACCAACCTTGGGCTGGTGTGTGTGTGTTGTGTTAAAATGTGCACACCAAGTGTTTATAGAGTTGCCACAAAGAAGAAATAGAGGGATTCAGACTTCGAGCAGAATATGAAACTTGCTCACAAATGTCCCCTGAGCTTGATGCTCACTTCAGATCAAGAAGGATCTGTGTGGACCAGTGTTTGGAGCATTGTGAACTTGTATGTGTGCAAGGTTGTGGATCTGGGTGATCCAGCAGATCTGGGCTGCAACTAGGGCAAGCCCTGGGGTCCTGACACTGTCCAGAGACTACTTGATTCAGAAAGTTTTGTCTGAAAATGTATAGATTCAAAGTTGTGTTAAAACCAAGCTCAAATGCAATAGTTACTAGTAAATAGTGTTTGGGTCTGTTTGAAATGTTGCAACAGTGTACTCCTGGCTAATTTGGGGTCACTGAACGCGATGCTCGCGTTTATTTTGGGTTTTGATGAGCCGAAGAAACGAAAATGCGTTTCGGCTAGGTTAGAGAAGTAATTCATGGCCCGAAGTTTTCCTCGGGTATTGTGCTGCCACAAATGGGTGAGCACGGTGTTCAGCAAGTCGAATGTCACCTACTGGAGGTGACGGTTCGTAAAAATAATTCTCCGTTTAAGAGAACGAGCCAAAACGGGGTTTATATAGTAGATATTACACATTCTGAATAAACCCGAGGGGCTTGCTGCAATTGTAACAATATGGAAAAGTTAGATGAATGCTCTAAAACATTGTTGACCTTTCGGTGGGTTTCCCGGGGTCCTTGAAAAGCTAAATGTGCTTAATAATGCGATAATCGACGAAATGGTCGATTCGCGCTAGTTGCACTTTGAGGATTTGGTAGATCCTGAGTCGTCACCTGGTGTTGTTGTAGGCCCCAGTCATCAGGAGCCAGCCCGTGATCCGTCTTGTGGTTATCGCGACCGTCTACCTTCTGGTGGAGTCGTTGTTCCTCCTATATACAGGTGGGTTTATCTTCGGTCCGCGTTTTATCAGGTCGGCCCTATTCGGTGCCGTGGTAGGTCGGACCCCTGTTCTTGGTGTAGCCCTGAACCTATGCTTTAGCCTTACTATATGCTTTCATTCCCGCATTCAGTCATTACAGCTATATTGCTTGATTATACTGATGAGCCTTTCGTTATACTCTATTCTTCACTGCATGTTTAGAATAGGAGTTCTAGTCTCAGTACCTGGCATGATTTGCATCAGTATCGATATCCCGATGGGGATTTCCTCGGCTTCTCGCCGACTGTCCGGTCTACCGACCGTGGATTGAGATTTAGCATTATGATTGCTATTGAGTTATACCTGCTCTTACTACTTGCTTGCATATCAGCACAAAATCCTTACATCTGCATAACCTTGATCCCACAGATGAGCTTTTATTATGCCTTGATTTCCAGCAGTAGTTATACATCATGCTTATATTCCAGCAGTTGCTTGTTATCATATTGAGATATATCATGCTTCTTCAGCAGTAGATATGCATTTCCTGGACACATGGCATGCTTGATTGGTCACTAGCATAGTTCTATACATGTCTCTATTCTTCATTGCATATTTAGAATAGGAGATACTACTTCAGTATGTGGCATGTTATACTTGTATCCCGGTGGGGATTTTCCTCGGCTTCTTGCCGTCTATATGGTCAGTGGACCATGGTTTGAGCATCAGCATTATGATTGCCGTGTTGAGCCCGCTTTCAGTCGCGCACACCGACGGTTTGGCCACCGTCACGGTGTTCTTTACCGGTAGAGAGGTCTGATTGACCCGTGAGCCCTGTGGGGGTTATGATAGCTTGCTGAGTGTCCAAAAGTGGCTTTAGGCCTGAGGCCCCGATGACCAATAGTGGTTTAGCCTGAGGTCATTATGCTCCATGGCAGTTTAGCCTGAGGCCCTTGTGGCCAAAAGCGGCATTTGATTGGGTATATTCGTGGTACTACCTTTGATGCACCTTCTTGATATTCCTGCTTGTTTGATTACCTACATTTCATATCTGTTATAGATTTATCATGCATAGTATGATTGTGTTATATATGCATACCCTGTTCTATTGATCTATGTTTGATCTTCTTAGATTATATACCTGCATTGATCTTCAGTATATCCTACTTCTGTTTCTGCTTATTATTGTATCCAGTAGGTACGGCTTGCTATTTCCCGGCCCGTCGTGCCCACTGGGATACACTCCGGTGTGTCTCACACCCTCGGGTGACTGTTTTTCGGGTCCTTCGGGTGCGGGGACCTTCGGACGTTCTGTGTGAGGACGCGTGGTAGATTTATCCCTGGTAGGATGTACCCCTTTTGATTTAGTAAAACATTGCAACTGTATTTCCATTTTGAGAACTGGATGTATTAACTTATGAATCTTGTGGTTGTAATAGAGTAGAACTTATTTAGTATAGCTATCTCGTATCTACTCTGATTGACTGTTTCTGTTAGCCGAGCACATATAGGGAAGGCTCTGTTTGATGTACAAAGACTTTTCTATATGTGTGGCGGTCTGTTCAAGCCTTGGAGAAATCAAGATTTTAAACTCTGATTTAAAAAAAAAAAAAAAAAAAAATTTTAGACCCACTTTTGAATCTCGGGGCGTGACATGTTGACTTTGAACTTAATTTAAATTTAAATATAAATTTTAATTTTAAATTATGAATCTCAATTTGAATTTAAATTTTGATTACAAATTAAATAGTAGATTAAATTTGTCTTATTTAAATAATAATAATAAGTGGATTCCGATTTCAAATTCTATTGTGAACCAAACAAATTAAGAGATTCATCATTCCGTTCTCTATTCCAATCCCTACTTCGATTTCGATTCCTATTTTGAACCAAACATGCCCTAAGGGGGCGTTTGGTTTGGATTATCTTGCCAAGATTACAGGCAATCCTGTCAGGATTACTGTGTTTGGTTTATTCAGTTTGTAATCCGTTCGGTAATATAGCATTACAAATGGTGCAAGATTATACCGAAAATATTATTGAGGGGGTACGGGTATCTGACATTACTGAAGGCGGATAATATTGCATATCATGTAAAATTATAATTTTACCATCCAATCCCTGAACCTTTTCAATACGTTATTTTTAAAATTTTGAATTGTCAAATTTTAAATTTTTAATTTTAAATTTTTAATTTAAATTTTAAATTTACAAATTTAAAAATTTCAAATTTTAAATTTCAAATTTAGATTTTAAATTTTATATTTTCAAATTTAGATTTTAAATTTTATATTTTCAAATTTAGATTGTAAATTTTAAATTTTAAATTTTACATTTAGATTTTAAAATTTTAAAATAAAATATTAAATTTTATATTTTTATTCAGATTTTAAATTTAATATTTCGAAATTTAAATTTTAAATTCAATTACAAATTATATTAAAGTTATAATTTAATAAAAAATAATATTAAATTTGACTACAATGGCAATTTTGGAATAGACTATTCATTATTGTTAGGATTATTTAATTTTATAAAATGAACAAAATATAATAATTCTATATACACTATAATTCAATATTATATTACTGCATTAAACCAAACGCGGTAATACAAGATCAGTAGTAATCCGATTCAGTAATCTCAAATATCTGGTTATGTCGATATAATCTGTAATGCTACATAGTGTGAACTAAACACCCCTAAGGGTAAGGAAACTTATATGAACTATGGACCATTTTGAATCGACTACTTTATTTTTTAAAATTGTGATTTTACTATTGACCTAAGATTTGAGTGCGTCGTTGATCTTTTAGGGTTTAGTTAGCGTTCTTTATGCAATTTTCGTAGCTATAAATTCATTAAAGTAAGAAATTAGTTTGAATTTTAAAGTCAATAGAGTTAAATCAAACAAATTGAAAGTTTGGAAAGTAAAATCAAGTTTTTGAAAGGTCTGATAGTAAATTCAAAACGGTGCATAGTTCAGGTAACTTTTATATATTTTTACCTGAAAGTAATGAACTTATGGGACATATTTCAAACAAGCCTTTAGTTGAGGAAGCCTTAGAACAATATTTACCATAGGCTGATTTGCGATGAGCAATGTAAAATAGCCTCTGAAACTGGACTGTACATGTCACGTTTCGGAACCGCTGATTGATCGATTTGGGTGCACGCATAGATTTCCCGCCGAATGGGAAATCTGCGCTTTACCCGAACGGAACGGTTAGTTACATTCGTGCGCTTCAAATGGAAGCGAAGAGATGCACGATATCAGAGTACAAGGGATAAAACATTAAAAGAATACTCTTGTTTCATTCTATTGGTTCGGTTACAACAAAAGCAAACAACAGAGGCCTCGGCTCAACAAAACAACAAAACGACAACAAAGCCATGGCTGACAGGCTAGACTCGTAGCTCTGCTACTCGACCTCGTTCTTACTGCGGTCCTGCGCCTCACCAACCGAACCAACACCTAAAAGGAGTAAACCACAGGAAATGAGAACTAATTAAAGTTTCTAGTGGGTTCAACCACCGAGAAGGAATGTTCTACACTTGGTATACAGCAGGCATCTAAAAAAGCAAGTCAGAAATAATGCACAGATAAGAAAAACAGTAAAGGCTAAGAAAACACCCTAGATGCCTCACCAACACCCAATCGAAACCATAACACCAACCCGCGCCCTCGGCTCAGATTTACCAAGTACAATTCACCTGCGCTAAGCCGAAAAGGTCTTACCTCCCCAATCGGTTGACCTTTATGAACTTTTAGTGAAGGTCGACTCATTGAACTGCACTTCCATCGGCGACCTGTACATTCATCTGGGCGAAGTCGGCTGTTCATACGTTCCCCAAATTGGTTCTGGGTGCCAAATGGGCCCGCCGAAAGAACTTGCACTTGTCACCACCTGGTCAAACAATCCTACCACTAGGAGAGTCGGGACATACCTATGTTTTCCTCCGGTAGGCTGCATCCACAACACCGAATGAGAGGCCGGATTACACCCACGTCACCACACCCATCGTTAGCTCTGTACGCCCATTTCCAAAGGA
This sequence comes from Tillandsia leiboldiana, assembly GCA_029204045.2. Taxonomy (NCBI): domain Eukaryota; kingdom Viridiplantae; phylum Streptophyta; class Magnoliopsida; order Poales; family Bromeliaceae; genus Tillandsia; species Tillandsia leiboldiana. The sequence continues at coordinate 52,349,616 of CM055063.1, read as the reverse complement.
CTCGAAAGTATCGATCTATTTCTCAGTCAAGCGCTCTTACACCACAATAGCCCGAAGGCCCACTACCCAGCTCACAAATACACTAGAGTACTCGTCTCTAGTTCTTCTTAAACTACACCTCAGGCAGAGTTTAGCACTCTCACACTCAACTGATCCCACGGTTCCACAACCAATACGGTTCTACCCTGAGGTCTACAAAGCAAAACATCCGAACACAGGTCACTAACCTCTATGGTTTGAATCCTCAAGGCTCAAGGAGTTTTACACAATACTCCCACCACAACCCATACTCACGTCTAGAGGTAAGAGGACCAACAAGAAACCAACCAAAACACAAAACAGTAGGCAAAGTAAGAGATCATCCCTGCTTGGCGATATCCCCCACCTCTAGCTGAAGCACTTGATGAAGATAGCGATTGACTGCCAAGATCACCAAGAACACTCCTTTTGGTGCGAGCCGACTCGAGGAAGAAGTCCTCGAGCTCTTCTGTCTCCTGAAGATGCTGGTTCCTCTCGGCTCAAGCTGATCTCTCACAATCTCCAACTGGGTTTCCTCCGGATAAACTCGCTCTCTTCACTATTTATGGGGAATCGGCTGGATACGAAAGGGGATAGATGTGATCGGGCGGCGCAGTGCGGCACGACAGGGTTGGGGCACACGGCATGTCACCCCAGGCTTATCCTCATAATAATTAGCCACAGTGTCAATCCTGTCTCATCGATTGTCCCATCACCAATAGAGCCAGTTGACTAAGTATGAGCCGATTTCGGCTGGCGCGAACCGAGATGCCATTCCCACATCGCCTCAAGGCGTTCGTCTCTTCCCGGGCTGGTTCGGCTTTCCACAGGACAGTAGAGTAAATAGTAATGTGTGCATTTTGCGGCAGTTGTGTACTTGTGTAATGTAAATAGAAAAATGTATTTGGGTGTTCAATTTCTTGTGGTTTTGGTTTGTTGCCGAAATTCTTTAAATGGAGGCGTCTTTAGATGGGCACTTCTCATTTCTAGTAGCCAAAGTTATGGTCCAATCATGGTAGAAATATCTATCTTCCTGTGTTACTTGAACTAACTAAGAGTGAAGTACTTTGGTATATGTACAACCCAAAAGAAAAGAAAAAATTATGGAAATTAACTTTGTTTCTCTTAATTTGAATTCGTTCATGATGAATAAATCGAAAATCTTCTGTCTAGTTGTTAGTTCTTTCTGCATGGTGGGGGCAGTCATATCCCATAACATTTCGGTGTTGGATAGAATCATGACTGCATATGCTTAAGGTAGTAACTGAAGTTCAGAATCCATTTGTTACGTTGTTATGCCAAATAATTTAAAGAAAAACCACTAAATTATATCGCCAAAGTATTTTTTTTCTCCTATCTCATTTGAAGCAGGTTGAGCAGGTTTTACCTGAATGGGTGTAGTTTCAATTCAGTCAATCGCTAGAAAAGTTCAAATGACAAAAGCAGGACCCAGTTAGAGTATTTATGATACCTCCATTATACTTTAGTGAAATAACCAGCAATATGTTCTGTATCATCAGCAAAAAAACCAAAAATTGTGTAGATTCAAAATGTCACCTCTCCTTGTAATCGAAGCATCTGACTGAATAAATAATTGAATATATCCTCTCCATACAAGCTAATTTTTCAGCCAAATGATCCCAACTTGATATCATGTGCAGCAAATCTGCAAATATGAAAGTGAGAACATCTTCTGATAAAGTTTTTTACTCTTATCAAGAGGTCTTGCAGAGTGACACTGCTCAAAATAAGTTTAGAGACATCCATGGACAAGTTAGGATCATTGTGGTAGAAGTTTTAAAAGTTGATGAAGTATAACTGGCTATTTATAACTAGAAACTGGAAAATTTAGTAATATATTATGCTTGTCAAGGTTGCCAGCAGTCCCTAGATGGGAGGGGCTAGGCGTTTAGGTTGATCGTGTAATGAAAGAAGGAAGGGTTAGTTAACAAATTTAGCATTGGAAGTTTGTTCTGAATCTTAAATTCATCCTCTAAATCTCAAATGTAGCAATTAGTCTTTGAAGACCCAATTTCAGTTTTATTCTCGAAGATTAAATTAAAAGCAAAGTCGAATGATTGTGCCGACATGGAACCCTTTCCAGACAGTATCGTAATAGGACTTCACTGTTATACAGAACTAACTTCAGGACTAAATCGTTATGATTGAAACGACGAAAAATGAAATTGAAATTGACATCAATCTTCAAGGGGCTAAAACTGTATTGAACCCAACACATAATGTGGTGTATTCTTGTTAGCTTAGCTATATCTAATATTTTTTTTTCACATATGTTACCAGGAATGCATGCCGGATTACCAAAGTATGTTCCTGTTAATCTTAAAGATATTGCAAGTGCTGGATTTCAAGACGGTGACGAGATATCACTGGAGTCTTTGAAAGCAAGAGGCTTGATCAACCCATCTGGCAGGGAAAGAAGACTACCTTTGAAGGTACGAGGACACTCTCTCTAATTTTCTAGAATTGCAGTCGCTAAAACTTCATTTCCTTGAAATGTGAAGAGATAAGAACTCACACAGATCAGGTATAGCTGGGTATCGTTTTACATCTGACCAGTTTTAGGTAATTAATAGTGACTTCTTGTTGAGTTCTTCATTCTACTTAAAAAAGTTCTTGCTGATTATTTATGACTGCTTACTTTTGAAACCTTCTTGGGTTACATAATAAGTTAGGATAACATTGATTGATCGAAATAACACGTTGGCCTACTGCTTAAAATCTTTAGTTGAATAAATTGAGATAGTTCCTCGGTTCTAGTATTTGTTTTTGTAGTCTAGTACGTAGCTTGTATTGTATGTGAAGTCACTACATTAACAAGTTGTATATAGCAGAAATTAGAAACGTTTCAGCAAAAAGTAACAACCTTCAAATGGGCCGATGATGTTTTAGGATGCCATATGTTTCACTTGTTAAAATAATTTGAGATGCTCGTCGTATGAGCTACATGGATTATTTGGGTGCCAAATGGCTTATTGGCTAATAAGCAAGAGAAAGGTCATAAGATAGCAAAGCAACATCAACCACAAGTTTCCAACGAAAAGATAAAAGCAAGAAAATTAAGATTGGAGGGAAAAAAAAATTGAGCTTTTAGGTTCTGGTTTCAATGGGATGAGTTGGGGATTTCCTTGAAACATATAATTCTAAATCTCCATTACTAGATGTTTTGATGTTGTGGCAAATTGTAGATCAGCTTTTTCGTAGGTTTAAAGATATGTTAGAATTGCAGCATAATTCAGACTTCCAAAACAACTAGTTTGCTGTCCTGTATACTGAAGTGCTCTAATCATATCATTGAATGCTCAAATACATATGATTAAATTAAAAATTCTCAAATTGTTTACAAAGAAATCGATCGAAGATGGTTTAACTGGTGAAGATAATTTAAGAGAGGTTATTATTGTTGAATAACACTTGTAGATCCCTTCTTGTAGAGGCCATTTATAAATTGGCCATGGGAGGTTTGTTCTTTACTCTTCTAAATGCAATTGCTTCTGTACAATGCAATGCTGATGTAAGAACAAGCATTTGGTTCATCATTCCCATGATTCCATCCTTGTCTTATAAGCAGCTTAGTCGAAGCAAATTGGTTTAAATAGTGGGAGCCCTTGTCGAACTTCGAATTTGCAACTGGGTGAGAAATTTCAGTTAGGTTCTATGGGCATTGTTGTTTTCTTCTTCATATACCAAGTTAGATTCCTCAAATCATCTTAAAATGCAGTGGTATATCTAGATCTATTGTCTTATCCCATTTTTGTGTCTGTTCATAGATCTTGGGTGACGGTGACTTATCGGTTAAGTTGGACATAAAGGCGAGAGCCTTCTCCGCAGCAGCGAGAGAGAAGCTCGAGGCTGCAGGTTGCACTATCACTGTATTGCCAGGAAGGAAGAAGTGGGTTAAGCCGTCGGTTGCCAAGAACCTCGCACGTGCTGAGGAGTATTTTGCGAAGAAAAAAGCTGCGTCCGCAGCAGCTGGTGCAGATTCAGCTTCCACATAATCTCCTCCATACCCTCTGATCTTTCAATCACTTGTATCAAATGCCATCCGGGTAAGCTGTTCTTTTCCTTGGTGGTACAGTTTATTTGTTCTATTCCTCCTCCTTTTGTAGTATGTCTATTTGTAACGACCCGGCCCACTAGCAATAATAACTTGTTGGGCCCAAACCACAGCCCAAAATGCTTAAGCCCAGTTATTATTACTAGTGTTCATATCTTATATAAACATAATCACAATTCCATCCACATTCGATGTGGGACTATTGGGGGCGTCACAGACTCCTCCCGTTTAGGCCTGACGTCCTCGTCAGCCCAAACACACACACAACAGCCCAAGATCACCAGGCGATGTGAGACTCGTCTCGCTAGCCCTGTCATCTAGACCCAGGCTCAGTCGAGACTCGCCGCACACTTCCGGCTGGTTATTGTCTCTGATACCAAATGTAACAACTCGGCCCACTAGCAATAGTAACTTGTTGGACCCAAACCACAGTCCAAAATGCTTAAGTCAAGTTATTATTACTAGTGTCCATATCTCATATAAACATAATTACAATTTCATCCACATTCGATGTGGGACCATTGGGGGCGTCAAAAAAAATTTAGACTCTGTTTTTGAATTCGGGACGTGACACTATTTTATTTAATTTTTCTTTTCTCTGTTTTCTCAATTTAATAGTTTGCTAGTGTAGTAACCAGCCGTGATAAGGGGGATAGATAATAGAAAAAAATAAAAAGTATTAATAAGTTATATTTTTACAAATTTTTAAATATATAAGAGTAATTTTTTTTCATATCAACTAATATATATGTTTAAACTTAACAGTTTGAAAATAAATAAAAGTATTACATATTTTCGCCATACGAAACTCAAAGCGCGAGTTATCAAAAGGCATTTTTTCGTCTTGAACCTCGTCTTATATTGCTTTATTAGACTTTTGTAGTGGCAAAAGAGGCGGTGTAACAATCCCTCGTACTATACTCTCAACGCGTTTTATTCTAAAGTGAGGAGGGTCGGATTGAGTTGGATTGGTGTGGATTAAGATTTGAAAAACTTTTATTCTTTCTCTAAATTCTGAATTTGAAAGGAAGAGAGAGAAAAATTGTATCCGTTCGTTGGAGAGAAAAAATCACCACGTTTTATCAAATAAAAATTAACGTTTTATCAAATAAAAATTATCACATGGTAAAAAATATTGAAGATTCGTAGATTTGTATAGATAGATTACTCTCTTTGGTTTCTTGGATAGTATTTCAATGATAGGGGATGATCTAGGCTTAGGATTGCATAGATCATGTGAAATTTGTTGAGATGCAGGGGATGAGTTAAGGTTTGAAATTCTTTTTATAATGGTTTTTTTTTGTTCTTTTTCCTTTCGCCGTCGACCAATCCCTTCCCGTGCGTTACCACTAGAAATGTAGTCATTTAGCAGAAGGTTAGGAATGACTATGGGATATTAGGATGTATTAATTAGAACCTTTAATGCTAAATTCTAAACCCTAAGGTCTTCAAAACAGAATTTTAAACTATTATATTCTGTAATTTAAAAAGCGTTATTTTTTTATTAGTTATTCAGTTTGGATGACCCAACAGAGTAAAAATATTACAACTTAAAATAGCTGTTTCGGAGTATTTTTGAAAAAAAAAAAAAAAAGATTAGACCGGCTAAAAAGAATTTTCTATTTGGCGTAAGACTTCTTCATCGCCCTTTTTTGCATTTCGCATATTTTTTAAAATTTTAAATTTTAAATTTAAATTTAAATTTTATTTTTAAAATTTACATTTAAATTTAAATTTTAGAAATTTAAAATTTAAAAATTTAAAATTTAAAATTTAATATTTAAAATTTAAAACAAAAAATTGAAAAATTAAAAAATAAAATCTAAATTTAAAATTTAAATTTTGAAATTTAAAATTTTAAATAATAAATTAAAATTTATTATTTTAAAATAGTAAAATTTTATGTTTAAAACTTAAAATTAATATTATAAAATTTTAAATTTTAAATTGTAAATTTGAAATTTGAAATTTGAAATTTGAAATTCTATTTTTTATTTTTTATTTTTAAATTTTTAATTTTTAATTTTTAATTTTTAATTTTATATTTTATATTTTATATTTTATATTTAAATTTTAAATTTTAATTTTATATTTGAATTTTAAAATTTTAAATTTTAATTTTAAAATTTTAAAATTTAAATTTAAAATTTAAAATTTCACATTCAAATTTTAAAATTTTAAAATTCAAATTTGATTTTAAAAATTTTAAAATTTAAATTTAAATCCTAATTTTAAAATTTTAAAATTAAAAATTAAAAATTTATATTTTTAAATTTAACTTTTTTTATTGAAAGTTTAAATTTAAAATATGGTATTTTTTTAAAGTTCACAATCCAAATAGTTAAAAACAGAGTAATATTTTTATGGAATATTAAATTTTTTTATATATCTAATATTTTGTAAAATAAAATTCTGTTTTATTGTTCAATGATGGCCAAACATGCCCTAAATCTCAAAATTTTTAGCTACAGTAGTGGCTACACTATAATGGCTTTTTAAATAGTGCCACTTCTGAAAGTAAATAAAAGTAAAATTTGAATTATTTGTACTGTACTGTCAAAAGATCTAAAGATCTATTATTATTATTATTATTATTATTATTATTATTATATAGCCCTCTGTTTTTTTTTTTTTTTTTCTTACAAATAATTTCGTGAAATTTGAAATTGTAAAAATAATTTTATACTTCCATACATGCGCCACATGAACACCACGCGAACGACAGGGCCAGTGAGGTTGAACACGATAAACTATTAAACTTGGTTTAAACACGATCAACTATTCACCGTGTCTGAACACGGTGATTGAATTTTCGTGTCCAAAATTTACTTAGAAAATAGAGTGTTTAAATTGAACACGGTAAATAATTCTTCGCGTTTAATTATGGTAAATCATTTTTCGTGTCTAAACTATTTATCGTATTTAAAGTATTTTTTAAAATTTGATGAAACTATTAATCGTGTTTAAATTAATTTTTAGAATTTAATAAACGGGAAGAGAAGGAAAAGAAAAAGAGGCAAAGCGGGAATGAAAAATTCATATTTAAAATAATATTTGGAGATTTGATGGAAGAATAAAAAGAAATGAGGATGAGGCAAAGCGGGTAATTTTTAAAGATTTGATGTACTCCGTATTTAAAATAAAAAATTCGTATTTGAAGTAAATTTTGAGAATATTTGATGGATGGGAGAAGGATAAGGGAAGAGGAAATCGGAGACACGAATACAATGAATGGTTAATCGTGTTCAACTTGAACACCTCAGCCAACATGGCGCTTGTGTTATAGTGATAGAATCAATTTTATAAATATAAATGAGCAATGCTACATGTACACCCCTTGGGGGTGTACATCATACATCCCCACCCATCTAAGAATGGGGGTGTATTTTAGGGGTCACATCATGTGACCCCTCATCACACCCCCACCCTAGATGGGTGGGGGTGTGAGATGTACACCCCTTAGGAGGACATGTAGTGTTTTCCAATATAAATTTTAGTAAACTAGTTGTAAAAAAAAAAATTATTAGGGGCCAATTGTAGAAAAAACTTTTTTAGATTCTACTACATTTTTCTATTCTTCTATGCTGCATTTGGTTCGGGTATAAGCGAAAATTGGTTATTTCGAAAATAGGTATAAGTTCAGGTAGAAGCAAGAATTATAGTAATTTTGTGTTTGGTTGAGTATAATGGTTGTACCGGGATAAGAAAAATTGTGTTTGATAAGTTAAAGAGGAATAAGAATAATAGATGGAATTAAAATTTATAAAATAAAATAAAAAAATTTAAAATTTTATAAATTTAAATATCTTATAATTTAAAAAATTTTAATTAAAAAAAAATAATAATAAGCAACAGGTGGAACATTCCACCTGTGGGGTGGAACAGCTGTTCTACCCTTATACAGGAATAACCTGGTATGGGGGAACCAGCTATTCCCTCCACACTCAAATACTGTTTGGGTATAAAGAGGGGGATAACCTCCTTATCCCCCTTATACCGGATGCCAAACGGGCCCAGTATAGGACTTTTAGATTGGAAAATTAGTAGAGAGAGAGAGAGAGAGAGAAGATAACCACATTGAGCTTTCAAGGATGCCAACATCTTTATATGTGGGACCATTAAAAGATAATTCTATTTTAATTTGGTTATCTAAATGGTTCATGAACAAGATGATAGTGGAATATCTAGTAATAAATTATCCATGTTTGGTTTAGATGTAATCTTTTAATATTAGACAATTAAGCCCTATGGTTTTTCTTTTGTAATTGGAGACAAAGAGTTTGATTTTTATTTATTAAAATTTTTTGATAATCATAATTAGATAATCATGTTTGGATGTCTGAATAAGATTGAATATGATATTCTATGCTAAGCTTTTGATTGCTTCTCTTATCATGCCGAATATACAAATTTTTTTTTTTGAATAAATCAAAAAGGATATTCTGAACATAGTATTTATGCATTCAAATAGAAACTAAATAAATTAAAAAGATATGCAAAATAAGATATCTTTGCAGTCATAATAGGTCCTAATTTATCTCAAACTTGTGGAGAACATCTGACCATACCTAGCCCAGTTTGTTAAGGCTGCGTTTGGTTCGGGTATAAGCGAAAATTAATTATTCAGGGGGATAGATATAAATTCAGGTACAAGCAAGAATTATAGTAATTTTGTGTTTGGTTGAGTATAAAGGTTGTACCTGGATAAGAAAAATTATGTTTGGTAAATTAAAAAAGAATAAGAATAATAGAGGGGAATAAAATTTATAAAATAAAATAAAAAAATTTAAAATTTTATAAATTTAAATATTTTATAATTTAAAAAATTTTAATTAAAAAAAAAAATAATAAGCAACAGGTGGAACAGCTGTTTCATCTGTGGGGTGGAACAGGTGGAACAGCTGTTTCACCTGTTGGTTGGAACAGCTGCTCTACCCTTATACCGGAATAACCTGGTATGGAGGGAACAACTGTTCCCCCCACACTCAAATGCACTTTGGATATAAAGTGGGGGATAACTGTTCCCCCCACACTCAAATGCACTTTTTTGAATATAAAATGGGGAATAACCCCCTTATCCCCTTATACCGGTTAGCAAACGAGGCCTAAGATTTGAAATTTGGCCGATTTATATTTTTAGCTGAACAAAGTGGGTAGCTTAAAAGTCGTCGCCTAACATATATTTAACATATATATAGTTAGCAGGTGGATGAACTAAATATGCATACAACAACTAATTGATTATTACACCCAACTGTTTCTGCTATTCAAACATTAAAGGCTCCATTAACAACCAATATGCTACTCCACTCTCCAATTGCCGACTTCAAAGAGATCTGAGGTTTGAGTTGATCATCATTATGGTGTTTAATAATGAGTGCACAAGCCCTTAGCTTCTTTTATAAAACTAATAAATTAAATATTAAAAATCTGGTACCGGAGAGTACTGGTGGCAATCCAGCTCGCTGTTCGCGAGCCAGCTCGTGTTCGGCTCGAAATGAGTTCGAGATCGAATCGCTCGTTTAGTAAATGAGCCGAATTTTTCAGCTCATTTAATAAACGAGCCGAACACGAGCTGGGGTTAGCTCGTTCGTGTTCGGCTCGATAACCGCTCGAATATATATATATATATATATATATATATATATATATATATATATATATATATATATATATATATATATATATATATATATATATATATATTATTATTATTATTTAGATTTTAAGTCATCAATTTTTTGTAAATTTTAATTATTAGATTAAAATTTTAATTTTTTAATTTTTTTTTAACTTTATACCTAATAGTAGGAATGAAAATCAAACTTGTTATTCGCGAGCCAGCTCGTGTTCGGCTCGTTAATAAACAAGCTGAACACAAGCCGAGTTAAAACCTAATAGTAGGAATGAAAATCAAAATTGTTGTTCGCGAGCGAGCTCGTGTTCGGCTCGTTAATAAACGAGCCAAACACGAGCCGAATTTTTCAGCTCGATATTTAAACGAGCCAGCTCGTGTTCGGCTCGTTTATTAAACAAGCCGAACACGAGCCGACCCCAGCTCGCTCGTGTTCGGCTCCTTGACACCTCTACCGGGGAGGGGGCGAGTATTAGATTTCTAACAATTAGTATCAGGCTAAAGATTATCGATCTTCATGAGAGATCAACATCAAAGTACTGAATTACCGATCATCACGAGAGTCGATCACAATTTGATCTCGCTAGGCGTGTTGGGTTCGAAGGTATGTAATTTTATGCACGTATGGATGCGTTCAAAGAGAGAGTCTTCTAGATTTATAGAAGACGAAAGAAGGATGAGAGAGATTCAGGAGGAGGGCTCGTGTTGAAGCTACTCTATTGTAAGTGTAATTCTTCTCTTGGTTAATGAACCTTATTTCATCATTCTCTCGTCTTCTATAAAACTAAAAGAATTTTCTTTTTGAACACATCCGCACATGCATTTAAAATTATGAATACCTTGGCATACCATATGGGTGTGATTAAATTCTAGTCCCTACCACCTTTATGTCATATGGATGTGGTTAAACTCTACCACCACCCTCGTGTCATATGGAAGTAATCACTACCACCACTATCAAAATAATAACACTTATATTATATTTATAGCTTATATTAAAAGCTATTCAAATTTTAATCTAAATAAAATAACAAATTTATCTTCAACTAATTTAAATATTAATTTTAATCTAAATAGAATTTAATTACTAATCTAATCAAATTCTAAATTTTTATTTTTATTTTTTCGACTATAAATGTTGTTGTAATTGATAACTATTAATTACAATAATAAATATTTAAAATAAATAAAAATAGTTGTAAATTATTGCCATAAATCTTACGGTAATAAATGACTAAATAATATAATTGGGCTAAAAATTATAAAAAGTTAAAAATTTGTGGACTAAAGCGTGGCGAGTCTAATAGCTTGAGGACCAAAAGTGTAATCTACCATTCTTTCTCACAATTTTATACATTCATGAGTTTATTCATCAATAAAAAACAAAATATAATTATAATCTTTTCATTTATCCTTTATTTTTTAATGATAATATTACAAACTAATTAATAATTAGAAAAATACGGAACAAAAAAACAAAAGATGGTAAGATACCAATGGGGAGGTAGTTATCGGATCGTTTGCGTTAACTATTAGACGAACAAGACACATCGCTCGTAGAAATCTCAATTGTAATTCGATTCAACTAGCTTTATACCACTTCGAATATGATTCGATCAAATTCAACCTTTCGTTATTTCAAATATGACTCGATCTAATCAGATCTCTTACTACATGACCGGATGCAGGCCTCTTTAAGCCAATCACTTGTGAGTCAGCTGGATGAGTCTCACGCCACTGCTAACATGATTCAGCTTAACTCGATCTCGCTATTTCAAACTTGATTTGGTTTAACTTAATTTTTCCGCAACAGAACAAAATCAAAATGCTTACCTCTCAATTTAAGTCAACAGTGATAACTATTTTCATGAATATAATTAAGAGCATGCTTGGTTTGGTAGAACTTAAGGAATGAAAGTGTAGTTTCACCCTTCTCTTTATTTATTTGTTGGTATATACATGACAACTAAAATTTATTTTAAAAAAAAGAAATTTATAAAAATTGCTAAATTAAAATAAAAAAATAAAAAATCTTGAATTTTAGCTCCAGTCTCAATTGTCCCTTGCATTAAAAATTGCACTGAATCACCACCCTAAACTTTGTTATCATTCTAAATAGATCCAAAAAAAAAAATTTAAAAAATTGGCAAATCTGCCTGTTAAATTTTACTAAAATAAGTTACCATATTATATTATTCAACATCTCAAAATATATATCTGCAACTCAAAAATAATATAAAAAATATAGATAATTTTTATTCAATTTTATCAATACCATCAAAATTGATAGTTTGTTGAGAAATTTATTGAATTTTTATGACTGCATTGTATTACTTATAGATAATTTTATTTGTAAATTTATTTTACAATATTTTATAGTTGAATTTAAATAATTGCATATAAATTTATTTAGAAAAAGCTAACTCAGATGCACTTAATTAACACCAAATTCACAATTTTTTCAAATCAAACATGCTCTAAAAAACTGTTAGAAAGCAGAAAGTGGGAGCACGAGAAATTTATGTTCAGTTATGCGAACTTAATTTTACTTTCTATTCCAGTAAAATCAAAAAGTCAATATCTGTATAATTATAAGTGAGAGTTCGAATAATATACCGATTTAGATGTCTAAATAAATACTGACGGCGACGGGGATAGGCTTTTTGAAACTACGGCTTCAAATTCTGAGATTCACATAAATAAACATATATACATTTTGGGTGCGTCTGGTAACGGAATAAGCCTATTCTAAGTTATAGCAGGAATAAGTATAAAATACGAAATTAGTATAAAAAAATATTTGGGATGGTTCCAGAGATATGAAATTTTGTGTTTGGTATGAGAATGAGGAATAAGAGAAATAAAGAGATTTAGTTGGGTTAAATAACCTTTTTGCCCTTAAGTTTTATTATGTGATAAAAGTTGGTAAATTCTAATTTTTTTTATTTTAATTAATAGATTAAAGCTCGACAAAAAATAAGATAAAATAAAAATCAAAAACAAAATCAAAATCAAATTATATTTTATTAAAATTATATTTAATTTTATATTTTATTTGCTATAATTTTGTATTTGTTAAATTCTAATTTTTTTTATTTTAATTAATAGATTAAAGCTTTACAAAAAATAAGATAAAATAAAAATCAAAATAAAATTATATTTTATTAAAATAATATTTAATTTTATATTTTATTTGCTCTAATTTTGTGGATACCCAATAATGGATAATATGGTGTGACTCGGATAGTGTGCAAGGGGTAGAATAGAAAAATAAAATATAGTGAATAATTGATGTTGGAACAGTAATTCTTGTTATACCAAAAATAGAGTTGTGCTGGAATGCAATTGATAGTACCAGCCCAACTTTGTCATCCATTTTATAGTTCTTGGATTGCATTGAGATTCGTGGAGACTCTTTAATGAAAAAAAAAAAAAATGAAAAAGTAAAAAGAAAAAGTAAAAAGTAAAATTTTTTTTTTTAATTAAAGAATTTGCACGAATCTCAATGCGATCCAAATGCTACAAAATGATTGGCAAAGTTGGACTGGTGCTATCAATAACATTCCAGCACAACTCATCAAAAATATCATAATAAAATATTCTTATTATTTCTGATGCGTTTGTAAGATAAGAAAGATATCCCCCATCCTAATCCAAAACAAACAAAGCCAAAATTGTGTCTAAATCTATTCTACTACGCTATCTACCTACTTGACTTTACCCATTAAAACGCGACACATATTATGACTCGCATTTAATTAATTAATAACTAATACCACTGAGAAGATTGACCCTTTAGAAAAGATAATCCCACATGCAAAAATTAGGACCCTCCACCTTTAAATAGTGGCATTCAAGTCCTCTCACTCTCTCTACTCAACTAACAACCACCCAACAATGTAAAGTGGGCCAATAATACATTTAACACAAACACCTCACCATAATTGTAGTCTCCTCTCTAGTGTTCCTTCAATTCCCTCATCCACCCTCTTAATTGAAAATTTGAAGCCCCAACTCCACTATTTAAAGCACCATGCATATATAATGCATTTATTACACCAATTTGGTTCCTTTAATTCTTGAACTCTTTAAACATCTTCATGTTTATATATATAGAATATTCAACATTAAAATAAAATTACATTACAATGCTCCTCGATCTATATATATGTCCCAGTAATCACTTTCTTTGATTTGTGTAAACAAACTCCAAATTTATGTAATTAACATGCAGAGAGGAAGAAACCCTATTAATAATACATGCACGTAGGAAATAAAAATTGCTTGTGGTTTGTGGTAGTTTCTTCTTCTTCTTCTTCGCGGTGAATAATGTTTCTAGAGCTTGACGACTTCCGGGATGTCGACGGGGTAGCGGTCGATGCAGTCTGCCCACGGCCCGTCGATGGGCGTCTTGACGCTGCGTATGCACTTCCAGACTGCGCTGTTGCACTTGAACCCGCTCCCGAACCCGATCTGCCAGACACGGTCCCCCCGCCGCATCCGCCCCTTTGATTCGATGTAGTTGAGCTCGTACCTACGCATCCGAATACTAAAAATATTGAAACACCGTTCTCTTTTATAGTAAAATTGTTTAAGATGAGAATATTATTTCGCATGATATCAGAACCCGTTGAACGAACGTCCAGAGATTGAGTTCGTCTGATTCATGCTGGATTTTGTAGAAGAAATATATTGGTAAATAGTGTGGAATAAGCGTTAGTTTTTTAAAAAGTTTAAGTTAATAGAGAACGATGCTTTTATACCAGAGGGAGCTGCTACTGGTGTTGCCGAAGCGGTGCAGGGTCATGCGGGAGGCCTCGACGTGCTCGGGAGAGAGCTGCAGGTTCTTCTGCAGCTCGTCGATGACGGCGCGGCCGCCGGCGTGGATGCAGAAGTGCTCGAAAGCCTGCTTGAAGTCCGGGATGTAGGGCTTCCACTTGGGGTTGATCAGCTTGCGGCCGACGAGCGTGAAGAAGAAGAGCAGCTGCTCCGACATGGGAAGCACCAGCGGGCCGATCGTCGTGATGTTCGACTTGAGGGCATCGCCTGCGATCGCCATCAGATCCTTCGAGAGCGAGATCCCCGAGTGCCCAGTATCGTCCTCCTCCTCGTACACGCACCGGAAGGCACGGTCGTCTGCCCCCTTGTGCGTGCGCACCACGTGGACCAGCCGGTACTTGGCCCGCCGGGCGTCGCGCCGCCTGTTCGACAGCAGAATGGCCGCCGCGCCCATCCTGAACAGGCAGTTCGGCAGCAGCATGTCCCGTCGGTTGCCCTTGTAGAAGTTGGGCGTGATGATCTCCGTCGACACCACCAACGCGGTTGATTCCGGGTGCACCTGCATGTTAAATTATATGAAACAACCGTTATATTTTAAAAATTTAAACGATCTTTTTATATTTAACACCGGTACATACATCCGTCCATCCACCGACACCGTGTATATACGTGTGTTTTGGAATACTAGTAGCAAATAGATTTCATTATCACATTTTGGTTGACGAGACTTTCAAATCGGCAATCAACGTAATTGAATATGATCAAGACCAATGTCTAGAATCAAATTATAAATTTTTCCAACATTATCAATAATGATCAAAGATCTAAATTATTTATACTTTCGATTTTAATTACAAGACTCCTATTATCATTTTTTGAAGTATATTTATTTTTAGTCGTTTATTTTTGCGTTAATTTTTTAGACATAAAAAGAATATAAAAAAAAATGTAATTTAATTTTCAGATGGTTTAAATAGTCTAAATCATATTTAACGATATCGATCGTCGTTTTAAAAGTTTTATCATAAAAAATAAATGGATGACAACGGAGGTCGTTTACTACCCATAGTATACCAGCCTGACTATATATATATATATATATATATATATATATATATATATATATATAAAATAAATGGATGACAACGGAGGTCATTTACTACCCATAGTATACCAGCCTGACTATATATATATATATATATATATATATATATATATATATATATATATATATATATATATATATATATATATATATATATATATATATATATATATATATATATATATATATATATATATATGATCCGACTATTATATTTGTAAAAGTACAAAATAATTGGTGCTTATAAGTTTTCTATGACTAATTTCATTCTTAGATCATGCTACTCCACCAACCACCCACCAACCACCCACTATTAACCACACATCATTTCATCCAACGGTTAAAAACCTATAACTACCAACGAGTTAGTACTTTTACAAGTATAGTAACTCAGCTATATATATATATATATATATATATATATATATATATATATATATATATATATATATATATATATATATATATATATATATATATATATATATATATATATATAGAGAGAGAGAGAGAGAGAGAGAGAGAGAGAGAGAGTTTATATACTTTCAAAGTATAAGTCAATCTATATTTATAAATTTTTTATTGTAAAATTTGTATTGGGATTCGTGCCGTTATAAAGACAATTAAAGAGGGAGAGAGATGAACTTATACTTTTAAAAATATATAAGCTCTACTCATATAGAGTCCGGCAACTATGCTTGTAAAAGCACCGAGTAATTAGCGCTAATAAGTTTTCTCCCATTAGATTTATTTCTTTGACTAAATTCATTCCTTAGATTATACTATTTCATCAACCAGCCACTAAACCCAAAGGGCCTACTATATATCATCGTAACCGCACATTATTTTATCCGGTTAAAAATCTACAACATAAATAATTTGATACTTTTAAAAATATAAAAGCTCAAATATATATATATATATATGAAAAATGCTATGTGTACACCCCTTTCGGGGTGTACATCATACACCCCACCCATCTAAGGATGGGGGTGTGATGATGGGTCACTTGATGTGACCCGTAAAAAGTATCGCCACCATTAAAATGGTGGAGGTGTATGATGTACACCCCTTCGGGGTGTACAGGTAGCATTGCTCTATATATATATATATATATATATATATAGAGAGAGAGAGAGAGAGAGAGAGCGCTTATATACTTTCAAAAATACAGATCGAATTATGCTTGTAAATTTTTTATAATTAAATTTATATTAAAATTTGTGCTATGGTAAAATCAACTAAAAAAAAAAAAAAATACAATAACACAAATCTCAATACAAATTCAATGATAAAAAATTTACAAGTATAATTTAATTTGTACTTTTAAAAATATATAAATTTTGTTATATATATATATATATATATATATATATATATATATATATATAAAATCTTATTATCTATTTATGGCAATCATTTTTAGGAGTGTTTGACAAAGGTTGGGAAAATTTTAGGAGATTGCTCTGAATGCACTCCATGCAATTTAGTTATATATATATATATATATATATATATATATATATATATATATATATATATATATATATATATATATATATATATATATGTTTATTTTAATTTGTAAACAAAATGAAAAGGAATTATCTTTTCCTTCTATTATTGTTTTTTGACTATAATTACTTGGAGAGCAACAGTTTACCATCTGTGAGAAATTAAGAAAAGTGGAAGCTCCTAATACACAAGGACATTAAGAAAAGTGGAAGCTCCTAATACACAAGGACGCAAACATAAAAGAGATTTAGGACATATTTAATTGAGGGATAAAGGGATAATCCTTTATTCTCTTTTATTCTTCAAATATAAAAAAAATAGAGAAATTTGCTATCCTTTTTACCGAATTATTTCGGAATGAATCAAACATAATTTTAATTATTTTTAAAAATAACAGTTTTACAAATCAAACACTATTTTTTTTTTTTTTATTTCTGACTATTCCGAAAAAATAGGCTATTCTAGAAATAAAAGAATTTATCCGAATCTCATAATTCTGGTACCAAACGATAATATTGAAGGAGACTGAAATAATTAAGCTTCCAGATCAAAAAAAAAAAAAAAAAAAAAAAAAAAAAATACAAACACTAAATTTTGAACTTTTGTTTATGAAACTACTTTTT
>CM055063.1:52318409-52331856 GCA_029204045.2 Tillandsia leiboldiana | reverse complement strand
AAAGTTATTAACGCCGTTAGATTTTTAATTCTTGAATGAAGAGATGTACGGTTAAGATAATAATAATTTTGTAGAATTTAAGGGACGGTTGGTGCAATAGTATGATTTAAAAAGATAAAAATAATTTTTTAAAAAAAATTTAACGGTGAAAAATTTAATGGCACTAAGTACTTTGTGCTAGCATTATAGCCCAACTCTATTTTATAGTATCAGATTATAGTGTTGTCTAAATAAATATTATTATAAAAAACTTATTGTGCTATAAAAAAATAATTTTTCTGTACAACAGAATTAAAAATTTCAAAATTATAGTTTTCGATTTGAACTTATTAATTTTTTTTTTGAAGAGACTTGTTCATTTTTTTTAAAAAAATTTAGTTATAAATGTGAGGTAATTAGGTTTCTAATTTAACACTTTCAATGAAAACTATTAAATTCTTAGCCAACTATAATAGATATAGTCTATTTTTAAAATAATCATATTTTTTATATAGTACCTTTCAACTTTATCATCCCTTTTCTAGCTTATATTTCAAGTTTATCATCACCTTTATATTTTTCATAGAATGGAATTGATTGAACCAATAAACCAAGATTCTACTGCAGAATCTTTTATTAGTTTTTACAAATTGGTTTAGTCAGACAAACTATTGTAAAGCAGGTAACCAAGTTAATTAACAATGACCTGAATCAAAACTTAGAATCTTAACAAAGCTAAGATAATTTAATCACTAAAATAACTTATTCAAAATCCATTTCTCCCCAATTGTCAAATTTAAGCACCATATATATATATATATATATATATATATATATATATATATATATATATCTATATATATATATATATATATATATATATATATATATATATATATATATATATATATATATATATATATATATATATATATATATATATATATATATATATATATATATATATATATATATATATATATAAGAAAATTATTTTACTTTGAGCATGCCCAAAATCTTTCGTAAACAAATTAAACTTGAGAGCACAAATTTCGAAACACAAAAACTAAATAAAAGCAGCTAATTAAATATATATGTTCACAACTTTGTATTTGATGCTACTGTAGAATTAATATAACTAGTAGAACCTGCGCTTCGCTGTGGATAAATTAATCACGATGCAGATATATTTAGTAGATGTATTTAGTAGATATATTTAGCAAAAAAACTGTAAAAGAAAAATTCATGCACTGCTTAAGAAAGTTGGAATTATAATATTACTATATTTAATCTAATGAAGTTTGTAGGAATACAGAAAGTAATTACACATATATTAGTATTTTCGGAATAATGTACACTAAATATACATTAAATATACAGACATATTGCAAAATAAAGAGTACTTCATAAGAAGACTACAAATTAGATAGCAGTTATTCATCTATCGATTTTATTTGAAGAGCCAGCTTCATCAAATCTGCAAAATAAGTAATATAATTAGTATAATCAGTAGTATTTATAATAGAGCATACTTAAATAATAATATCAATCTATATTTAATATGAGAAATGCTTTTTGTACACCCCCAAGTGGAGTGTACATCTCACACCCCACCCATCCAAGGGTGGGGTGAATTCCACCGGTCACTTCGACCGGTAAGTTAGTCCCCACCCTTGGATGGGGTGGGGTGTGTAATGTACACCCCATATGGGATGTACAAGTAGCATTGCCCATTTAATATTTACGTAAAGCGGAGTTTTTTAGCTTAGCGGATCTCAGACACATCATCAGTAAGCTGTCCTGACCTGCTCATAATATTATGAAACACAATTAGACGAATAAATTATTATAATTTTTTTGCATAATGTATCTAATTATCAGAATGATTATGTAAATACCTTGATGAGAATTCTATATCCGGTGGCGTTTCTACAAATATTTCTTTGTGGACTTGCCTGTCAGTTGGAGGAGAATGCTGATGTTCCTCACACTTGATAAACAAAGTTGGTGATGTAGGGGACTTTCCTTTGGTATTTGAGTTTAAGGGAAAAATTTTAATTACTTTAAAAGATAGTACGACCGATCTAAATTTTAATGTGTCAGGTACAATCTGGAAAACATGTTCTTGACCAATAATTGTTTTAATTGCAGGAGAAAGAGCGAACTGATCTGAACCAACCGAGGCAGCTAAATTTTGAGCTAGAATACGAATAAGTTCCTGCGCTGTCTTTCCGAAGGCAATGAAGTTTACTGTATTACTACCATCAGTAACAATAATGCTTAATTTGTACTTGCGCAAATCGTCATAGTAATATAATTCAACAAACGAAAGTAAAAAACTAAATATGGAATTAATATAATCGAGAATTAAAGGTATTACCATGGTACAGGACTATGGTCACTGTGACCACAATTGGAGCACAAAAAAGGATCGTCGTATGTTTTAATAGCTGTCTTGCAGTTACGACACGTTTTATACCACCAACCAAATGAAGTATCAACTTCAATAATTTTAGCCTGACACGTGAACTTTACGTTCTAGAAACAAATAAAGCCGTCCAAAATAACCTCTAGTGAACTTTCTGTTCCTACTGGTGGCAGAAGGTTTGGCGCGAATGATCAATAGAGCCGTCCAAAATAACCTTCTTAAAGGGGTTGGACCTTCGGGGGAAGCGAAAACCTCCCTCATCCAATTCGTGGACGATACAATTTTCTTCTGCGAGGCGAAAGTCAGGCAAATCCACAACCTCTGCTTTATGTGGCAGACTTTCGAGTGGGCCTCTGGACTTAAAATCAACAGGACCAAGTCGGAACTGTTCTATCTGGGCAACGGAAACAATAAAGGAGAGAGGCTTGCGGCGACCCTGGACTGTAAGCAGGGCTCGCTACCGATCAAATATCTCGGATTACCATTGAAGAAGGGCAGCATCCCGAAGGAAGACTGGCAACACATCATCAACAGGATTGAACAAAGAATTGCAGGGTGGCAAGCTAAACTACTCTCACAAGGAGGGAGGCTCATTCTGGTTAACTCAGTGCTCTCGAACCTACCCCTCTACTACTTCCCAGTCTTCAGAGCACCTGTCTGGGTCCTCAAAAGAATCGACTCGCTTCGGAGAGCCTTCTTCTGGAAAAGCCGAAGCTCCGTGTCAGGGGGCAACTGCCTGGTTAGCTGGAAAACTGTCTGCAGAAGCAAAAGGGACGGGGGTTTAGGTGTCTTGAATTTGGAGAGCATGAACACCGCTCTGCTGGTGAAGTGGTGGTGGAGATACTTCTCAACAGAAGTGACCCCTTGGGGACCTCTCGTCAAGGGTCTCTACTATCATCACAGAAGACCCCTGAACGAAGGGGCCTCGTTCAAACCCTTTTCCCACTGGTGGAGAAGTGTTCTAGGAACGAGGGAGCTCTTCAAGTGTGGCACAACACACTCGGTGGGAGACGGCAACTTGACAGGCTTCTGGTCAGATATTTGGATAGGGAACTCGCCCCTTTCGACCCAATTTCCATGCATCTTCGACCTGGTTTGCAACAAAAATCTTCGTGTCAAAGGCTGTTTCGGACGGAACAGCTGGAACTGGGTGAAAATCCTGGAGGGCCTAGGGCCCGTCCTAACAGGTCTCGACGATCCAATTCGGAATCTGAAGGCGATCACATCTAACCTGTCTCTCACAAACAGTAAAGATGTATTCCTCTGGCGTTGGACCAAACCTAGGCTTTTCTCCGTCAAGTCCAGGTACCGCTTCTTACAAGATAGCGGGGAAGTCGACTCCTGCTTCAACAAACTTTGGAGCATTAAGTTACCGCTGAAAGTTAAAATCTTCGTTTGGCTGGTACTTAGAAAGAGGGTCCTGACTAGAGATATCCTACACAAAAGGAACTGGGCCGGGCCCAGCTGCTGTGTCATCTGCCTAGGTCCCGAGGAAATAGCGAATCACCTATTTGTCTCATGTGCCTCAGCACAAACGCTGCTGGAGGTCTTGTTACCAAACAAATTGGAGATCCGCAACAGCTCAACCGTTGACAGCTTGTGGGAGGCGAGCGCTATCAAGAATGGGGCTTTGGGTAAAAAGGCTCTCACCACAATCGCGACCACGTGGTGGTTCATTTGCCTGGAAAGGAACAAAAGGACCTTCGAAAACAAGAACCGTACCCTAAGTGAGATCCTGGCCGAAATCAGACTCTCCCGATCTTATTGGACCAGATTCTGTGCGTAGGATCGGTTTCGGTGTTATAAGGGTGTTTGTACCATCATTTTTTTTTTTTTTTTTTTTTTTTTTTTTTTTTTTTTTTGGGCCCGGCTGCTCTACTGCAGATACCGGCTGCCCAGTTGCTGAATTCACTATCGACTTGAATGAAGCGGCAGCATGCTGCCTTTCTCTTAAAAAAATAAAAAATAAAAAAAAATAAAACACACACACACACACACACACACACACACACACACACACACACACACATATATATATATATATATATATATATATATATATATATATATATATATATATATATATATATATATATATGTAAGTAAAAGGTAAAAAAAAAGAAAAAAAAAAGAAATGTAGAATAAATTTTGGTATTATATAAAAAATTTACCTGAATGATTGAAAAGTCCAAATCTAATAATTCAGCAATACTTTTTCTGTTAGAAAGCATTTCTAGCTTCCTGAGGACTTATAAGTTGCTCGTGGCTAGTATCGATGCGTTGTATTGAACCACATAATGTTTGTAAGCTGTATATAATAATGTTAGGTAAATAACATACAGTAAGATTTTGTTTTAATATAAGAGAATAATTGATCACGAAACATGTTAAGCATTTCGAAAACTTTCGGAATTTCCAAATTAATGTAAATCTTTGAGGTTGAGCAAGACGATAAATGGATTTTTTCTATAATTACACAATTAAATATAGGATCAATAATAGTTCTCACTATTTGTAGTAGGGGAAAAGTAAAAAAAAAAAGATCTTGTATTGCAAATAAAGCTACGAACCTCTAAATGAGCGTACTGTCATTCCAGTGAAGATGAAAACAATTGGAGCATTTTCTGCCTTTTTAGAAGTAGAAGTATCATCGAAATCTAAAGCAAACTTAGCTCATAACGTAATGGATAACGTATTTCTCCTGCAAAAGAAGATTTTAAATGATTCAATCAAAACAACGGAATATATTTATTATAATTTATATGTTATTGTAAAAGAAATGAAGGAAAACTAACTCTAGATCTTGAATCTCTAAATTTCTAATAGGAGTAAGAGTTTGGCAAACATATTTTTTTGAGATTTCACCAATAGCTGTAATCTGATCAAGAACGTCTACAAAATATATAAGATATATCAACACTAATTTACAAAATAATAAAATATTATAGATTTTTCTTCTACAAAATAAAGGTGAAATTTCGTAAATAAACAGTACCCGTAAGAACAGAATCGTTGTATCTCCGCTTGCGAAAATGTTAAGAAATTAAAACTGTGTAAAGGTATTTCTTCGCAATTCTCTTCAAGTAAAGTCAAGGAAGTCCATTTATTTATTTGAATCATATAAAGACGTTCGACAGCAGTATATTTTTTCTTGTTAGGTATGACGTTGAATTTTTCAATCAAATATATGTTCCCTTCAATTAGCCGACACCTAACTTCCTCCGCATCCTGTTTGCGAATTGTTGCTTGCAAAGAATAACCCTAAATATAGTCACAACAACATTATAATAATATTATTTGGAAAAGAATATTTAATAATACAAAAATTAAAGAGATAAATATTTTGCGAAAATCTGGATGATGTTACCTTTTCATCTATCAGTAGACAATCCAGACTAAATATATCTTCTTTCAAAAATAGGGCAGTTGATTCCCATATTCAACACACGCGCGCTTTTATCTTGCAGTGTTGTTTCTGTATCGATAATTCTGATAGCAATGTGTAATCCATTATAGTTTATAAAGCTACCTAAAAAAAAGAGAAATATAAAGAGAAAGTAAAGTTGAGAGGGTAAAAGATGTTTATCATTGAAAGAAAATACAAATAGTATTACACAACAAATAAGCATTTATTATAAGTCATCAAAAAATTCATGGTAAACGTAAAATTATAAAGAGAAAGTAAAGTTGGGAGGGAAGAAACGTTTATTATTGAGGAAAATTACACATAGTATTATCCGACAAAGAAACATTTATTATAAGTCATCAAAAAGTTCACGATAAATAATATTTCTTGTATATCCTTCGGGTTCATGGTCTTTATTTTCTATAAAGATTCGTAAGCCTTCTCTAGAAGTAACTCGAGAAATTGCGACATAAAGTTGACTATGTGAAAATACAGGCTGAGATAAATAAAGACCAACTTTTTCCAATGTCTGTCCCTGACTTTTATTGATTGTCATCGCATAACATAAACGTATCGGAAATTGTCCCCTTTTAAGTATAAATGGCCATTTAGAATCGGTTATATTCATGACTTTGCGGGGGATGTAAACTTTCTCGCCAATATGGTTACCAGTAAAAATATGCGCTTCAATAATTCTAGGAGCTAATTGAGTTACCAACAGCCATGTACCATTGCAAAGACTAGATGTGATGACTCGGATCTCCACAGAGCTTTTGCAGTGTGTCTGGCAACTTCTGGAGGCCTTTTCTTTGTGTTAGAGGTGTTTGTGCGCGAATCGGACCCAAGAATTTGATTCAGTGCGGAAAACGAAAGCAAGTTTGCCTAACCGGATTCCTTCGACAAATTTTAGAAGTGGAATTGGGCAAAACAGAAATCGGATTTGGATTCAGCACGCGAAAACGATGAAAATGGATTATTTACTTGTATTTTTCGAAGTCCGGATGTCCAAGCACGGATTTCGAGGCAAGGGTTACTATTCCTGCGGCCGGGGCAGCGCCGGCAGCGACGGGCAAGCGGCCGAGCGCGGCGCGGTGGCGGCGGGAACCGACGTGGGAAGAGACGCGGACCGCTCGGTCCACGGGGCGAGGTGTGCACTGGGGAATGGACGCGTGGCGGCTCCCGGTTGGCCGGCTCTCGTACGCTCGGTCCACGCGAGGAACGGAGCAGGCGCGGTGCAGCGTGGATGGTGTGCCACGTGGCATCTTCCCATTGGCGCGTAGTGACACGTGGCATCTTTGGATTGGTTGGTGCACTGGGCGCGGTCCTCGGAGCGGGCGGCAGGTGCCTCGGGACGGGTGCGTGGCGTAGGCGCCGGCAGCGCGACATGCGCGCACGTGGGCGCGCCGACCGAGGTGTTGACGTGGGGAGGCGGGCGCCTGGGCGCGATCACATGTCGCGAGCGGGTTGGCCGAACCGGCTGTTTGCTGTGCGGGGCCACGTGGCGCAACTAGGTGAATCCGGGCGTTGGATGGACGGCTAGCGATCGGGCTACTGTGCGGCACTGTTTGCGCCCGAAACTGTGAAGACCCGAAACTCCCACTTGTGGAGCACTGTTTCATCTACAGCTTCCGGAGGCCTATGTGGCGTGTTGGTGGGATTTGTGCCCCAATTGGACATTAGTGTTGGGCTCAGTGTGTTAAATGGATCACGTGGGTGATCGGTGGACTCCGTCGGAGCTCCAGAAGTGGTTTCGCGCGCCATGGATATTAAAATTGGACTCAGCGTGAAGTTTGGATCAAGGAACATCTTCCCGGATAACTTCGGCAATTTTTAGAGTTGGAATTTGGCAAAATGGACTTCGGATTTGGATTCAGCGCGCGAAAACGATGAAAATGGACTATTCACTTGCTTTTTCCGGAGTCCGGATGATTCGGCACGTTTTTCGAGGCAAGGTTACTGTTCCGGCACCGGCGGCGGCGGCGCGCGGCGGCGGGCAGCGGCGGAGCGCGGCGGAGCAGGCTCGGGCGGGTGCGCGGTCCACCGCGGAGGCGTGCACCGGTCGCGGGCCACGTGGCGGTTCCCGGTTGGGCCGGCGCAGCGGGCGCGGTCCACGGGAAAGGCGGGTGTACGGTGGACCGGTGGGGGGACACGTGGCGCACACCGGTTGGCCGGTCCACGTGCACTCGGTCCACGGTGTACCTGCGGGCGCCTCGGGAAGCGTGCGTGCAGAGGCGCAGGCGGCGGGCGCAGAGCGCACGTGGGCGCGTTGACGGGCTGTTCCCGCGCTTGGGGCGGCCACGTGTCGGCGTCTGGGGGGCGCCACGTGTCGCGCGGGGAGCGGCGGGGGTTGCTGTCGCCTGTTTGGCGGGCGACGTGGAGGCCCAGTGAGGATTCGGGCTGCTACAGTGCGCGCGCATGGGGATTTCGGGCTGCTACAGTGCGCGCCCGAAAGTCCCCTGCACCCGGAAATTGGGACCTATCCGGTATTTCTTCAATTGTTTCTGCAGCCTATAAAAGCGATCCGAGCCTCCTTCTTTCCCCTTTTTCCGCCATTTCCGAGCCTCCTCTCGCCAGGGTGCCTTCAGCAAAGATGATCCCCGAGTTTGGCTGCATCCTTCTGCAAAGTTTTGGAATTTTTGGTGGCACGCTTATCGAGGTTTCCATTTTTACGGCGCGGCGCGACGCTCGTCCTTTTGGGTCCCCCTTCGTCGCGTTTCGGTGCGCGAGCTCCCCCGGCCTACTCCGACCACCTTTCGAGTGATTTCTTCGCCGCTGGATTCGCGACGGACAGATCTAAGATCTTGGTATTTTCAGTTTTCCCTTATTTCGCGCTTTTCGAGGTGTTTGTTCGAGCTTACTGTGACCCCATTTCTGTGAAGGGGATTTGGACAGCGGCTTGGTCTTTCGGCGTTATCTCCGCAACCGGGCATCGTTTGACGACGTGCTTGTACACTTTTTTCATCTACTCGGCGCAAGGAATATCACAGTATTTTTATTGGAATTTTCTGAGTTTTGCCCGAAGGTATATGTTCTTCCCCTTATCTGTAAATGGAATTACAGTTATGTTGCTATGTGGTTTTGCGCACCTGTACTGTGGAATTTGTAACTCGGCCTACGGGGCTCGGAATTGGACGTGCAGGTACTCGTTTCGAAGGTATCGACGCGAGGATTGCTGTGGTATTTTTATTGGAATTTTCTGGGCACTTTCGGCAGGTGAAATAAGCACGGCTTTGGGATTGATTTTCAGACTGTGTATACCTGGTTAATTTTGGAATAAAAGTGTAATGTTGGGCCTTATTGTTGTACCCAGGGGTGTTTGCAAGTGTTGCTGGACCCGTTGGATCTGCAGACTTTGATTTCGGGGTACTTTCAGCTGTTGGGAGTCGAGGCTTTCGCGATGTGCACCGAGGATGCAGTTTCGGCAGAATTTGGACTGTGAGCGTCTGCACACTTCACCGACTTCAGGTTTGCCTTGGTTTAAGCGCTTCAGGTGGGTAAGCTTAATATCAGTAACTGTTTAAGGCAATGAGTATGTTGTGGCAAATATAAGTGCACTTGTGGGGATGTCACCCCTCTAGGACTGATGCATGCATGTTTAGGGTACATGGTTTATGTTGGTAAGTAGGTAAGCTTGATAATGATATTTGTATAAATGATTGCAAGAATAGTATTTATGAGGTATACTGAGGACTTGCATGACTTGGACATCTATGTGATTATTAGTGTAAGCTTACCTAGGATAATGTTACCCTATGAGATTATGTGACATGCCATTTTAGCACATAGCCTTTCATGTGGTTGGTTTATGCTTTGGGACAGGATGTCGTAGCTATGTGCGGATTTGTACTCTGAGGAGTTATTATGATCATTCTGTTGCTGGACCCTGGATTGTGGACAGGTCTAGTTTTTGGGATTCCGGCATGTTGTTTATTCCTAATGGATCTATTATTATGCTTTACCCCCCTTTATTTCCTTGAGGACATTTGCATGCTTGTATGGTCATGTAGTTAGGCCATCTTTTACTGCTGCACTACTTATGGGAACTTGACTTAGGAGAAACCATGCTTTTCCTTTCTCCGCCTTTGCTAGTCAAGTGGTCAGTGTTGCTCGGGTTCGAGCAGGGGTCTGGATAGGGTAGTCAGGACTTCGTGTCTGGGACAGGTTGGCTTAGTTGTGGGGCTTTGCGGCAACCGCGGATATTGGGCGGTTGACCGGATGTTTCTCTACGCACCTGATTGGGTATCAGTTTCTTTAGTGGATGGAGTTTCCCACTTATCGTTCTGTTGCATCCGATTGAGGTCGGGTCTTTCCTTGGTGGTTGAGTTTTCCCACTTTGATCAGATTGATGATCAAAGTCCTGCTATTTAGAGATACTGGTGATATTGATGACAGAGATGCTTTACTCGTGTGGGTAGCTCCCCTCGAGTGCCGCTCCGGAGTAGGCTTCAGACCGTGTTGGGTTCCGGTCAGACCGTGTCGGGTGCCGGTCAGACCGTGTTGGGTTCCGGTCATTTGGACAGTGGAGATACTGAGTTCGGGAGATTGGTGACAGAGCAGGCAAGTACCGGGTTTTATACCGGTTCATTCGATTGGGTTTATTTCGGTCAAATACTTTTATTGTTACACTCGTGCCTGGGGGCCGAGTGCAGACTGGTAGTTGAGTTTAGATCAGTGCTAGTATTATTGAGAGCCGTCTGGTTGACGGTGGTTCCGTGTCGTTGAGAGTACTTTGACCGCTGTGTGAGAGGTTGAGCATCATGATTCTATCCGTTCTGAGAGAGAGCGTGGATTTTGACCATAGCCTGCATGAGCCACTACTCGATAGCGAGTTAGACCGTTTGGACGCCCTACGTAATTCCTGCCCGTCAGCGGGAGGTGGTTGTAGGTGGGCGCAGGTTTGACTGGACCAGATGTGGCAGTCAGCTCGATTGGGTCGATTGTGCACTTCATGTGCTAGTGGTTGCATACCACTGTTTGGTTCTCCCCCTTTTGCCTTTAGATAGGGGCATGGTAGCTATTGAGAGTCTCCAGTTTACTCATTTCAGTCTTATGACTCGGGTTAGTTTTTGTCTATTGAGGACTTGGTGGGCAGACCGTCGGGTCTGGCGGTGGTACCCACTGAGAACTCCCTTTTTGGTGTAGTTCTCACACCCATTGGGGGTTTCCCCCCTTTTCCTTCCTCTCCTTTGTTTTGCAGAGTCTTAGCGGGTGTTGCTGACTCTGCGGTTGTTGGTCGAGGCGAAGGAGTCGCGAGCTAGATCCCTACCCGTCGTTGGAGAGTAGCGGTACCCCTTCAGAGGAGATCATCAATAGATTAGTTGTTTCTTTTTCCTCTTTTGAGAGACTGTTGTAGTGAGGATATTTTGTATTGAGAGACTGTACACTGTTGTATTTATTGGAGTTACCTCCCGTTTGAGTTCAGAGCTTGTATTTGAGGATATTGTTTTATTATTATTTTGGGAGGCGAACATTGTTGTATTATTTCCAGTTGTACAGTGATTGATTTTAGTTACAGCAGATTTTTATTTATAGCTCTGATATCTGTTAGTTGTAGTACTTTTCTTGCAGGTAGGACGCTTCGCTTATGCAGGTTGGCATAGGTGGCGGATCTGTTTGGCGGGCCCGGGTCGCAGTTTCGACCCCGGGGCGTGACAGATTAGAGTGGTATCAGAGCCTAGGTTGTAGGTCATGGTGGACTTAGAAATCCTAGGCTTATGGTTTTGACCCTTGGTTGACTTTGGAGAGTCGTGATTTTTTTAGCGAGAGTCCTGATTGAGTTTTATACCTCTCCCAAGGGACGGGAGGAGTGATTGGCATGTTTATTCTCCTAAGTGATTATGTTGGCTGCAGACAACATAATGCTGTGGAACGGGGTGACATGCTGTAGACTTTCGCTGGATTGGGTCGAGCGTTGTTGTGTGCTGTTTTGTTGTTCGTCGTGGCGAGCGGTGTCTCCCCGACGCTGGGTTTTGACCCGTGTGCATCCTGTCATAGCAGTTGAGCTTGAGCAGTTGGTGTTGGGCCGGATACCCGGATTGAGGTCAGAGAAACCCCGGACCCAGATGACAGGATTGTCAGAGGCTTATCAGCGGCTGAGGGAGCAGCTGGTCTTGGTGACACAGTTGTCGGAGCACTGAGTAGCCCCTCTGTGCCAATGTTTAGTGTCGAGGCACCGAGGCAGGGTGGATGGTTGACAGCTGGTGAGCTGTGGGACATGACCGACCTATTGAGCCATATTTGGCAGATGAACCACCCCGACTCGTAAGATTGAGTTTGGAGCCTTTGGAGGCAGAGTCGTGGTTGGTGGTGAGAGCCTCCCTGTGCTAGAGAGTGTATGCAGTTGTTGAACTGCGCGCTCCAGATTCGAGGGACGAGGCGCATAGGATATATGAGACTGAGAGTGGATTGCGCCAGGACACCTTTCTGTTATTCAGTCTCTCCATTGTAGATTTAGACGCCTCGTTGGAGCAGGCATTATGTATGGAGCGTGGCATTGCAGTTCCTTTGGATAGGGATCTGCCGCCAGAGGTGAGTTTCTGGATTTTGGCGCTTGGCGCCGGGTGATGGAGGGACAGATCGGCCGGCAGGGGCATGCCTAATTTCTTTTTCCTGGATAACGAGTTCCCGAGATGTCAGAGGTCGGGTGGACCCCGATGGCAGCATCAGTATTCATATCAAGTTGGCACAGCGGTAGCGTGGATTCGTTATCTGCGGAGGACCTTATTCGTCGCCTCAATGTGATCAGAGACAGGGGTCGTGCTTCCTAGTGATAGTCCTGATTTTCAGGGCAGATTGAGCGACAACCACTTGCTTTGAGCGGATGAATCTGTGCCGCCCAGTTGGAGGGCGCCACGGTAGTGGATTGAGTGTCGCAGGTGGAATTTCACCACAGTAGTCGGAGTTAGAGCATGTTCCCCTCTTGCATGGGCTAGAGGCAGATTTGTTACCACGTGCACTAGAGGTGCAGGTTCCTGCTGTTGTTGTGCACGTGAAGGAGGCTTTTGGATCATGTCCCGTGCGGCCGAGACCGCGAGTTACCGACAGAATTATTGGGAATTGTAGCAATTCGGTGTTTCGACCCTGTGCTTGAGATTGTTTGGCACAATGCCACAGAATGTTTGACTGCGGCGAGAGAGGACTTTGATCTTCGGCAAGGCAGACAATAGGAGTGCTTGCTTGTTGAGATTGTTAGAGCACTCAGGTTTTGGCGACAGGGTGAGAGGTGCTTACGGCGGCACCGGGACTCGGGGATATCTCTGTTGCCCACGAGATCCCTGGTGTGATTTCACCTTAGTTGTTGGTAATGCCGCGGTTAGGGAGATAGAGATTGCGTTTGACGTGGTTCGGGGGAGGAACCGCGCCACCCGGAAGCACCTCATTGGATATCGCCGGTAGAGCTGAGAGAGCTGATGGCACAGTTGCAGGATCTGATGGATCGAGGGGTCTGTTTTGACCTAGTGCCACGCCGTTGGTATACAGTGGTGATGCCACGTCGTTGATACACGAATGTGAGGGTCCTTTTATGGTAGCTAGGACCTTATGATAGAGTTATACTCCGGCAGTTGGTGGTATGATGCGAGTACCCACTTGGAGTTAGACAGCCGAGGACTTCGCCTAGATGGCGTTTTGGGAAC